>CAJQZM010041521.1:0-17884 GCA_907164665.1 Colias nastes | reverse complement strand
CCACTCCGACGGGCTCGGAGGTGCGGGCTTGAAGGCATGCTATGCAATAGCTTTACCGCGGCAGTCCCCGAGTGCCACACGTCTTTTTTTTAAATGTGGGTAGTATACAATATGTAGCACTCAATAGATGCGTCATTTGCTCCGTTGTTATTATGATTTTCCCTGCTTTCCATTCATTTTCTCGCGTACAAAGAAGTCCATTAGTCTGTTCTAGCTTAAAAACTATCTTGATTGCAAGATCTAAGTGCGATTGAATAGTTTTTTTGTTTCAAAATTAACACGGTTAGTAAGATTTTTACTACAATTCAATATTAATTAATTAATTGTAAATTGTAACTTCGTAATTTTGAAGACGTACAATTACAAATAAACAAAAAACCAAAACAGTTTAAATTGTATATTACGGCAAAAACATTGAATACACAAAATATGATGAGGTTCTGTAATATCTTCAAGTTTGGGTATACCTTAAGTACGAACACTAAACTCCAAAACAGACAATTTACATAACCATCCAAGTTAACAAGATGGCAAAGCAAATGTAAGCAAATGTTTCCACAGAACATCGATGTTAGCGGACCACTCGGATGCCGACAGCTGTTGACTTAGGACACTTCTGAATGCTCGCAGGCGTTAAATATACACCTCTTTTATCATGCCTGTTTGTACAGCTTGAATTAATTCTTATAGATAACACGTTATGAGGTTTTTTCTTTTTTTTCGTCATGCTATCACGTTTTTGTAGGACATGTATAATTGTATAATGTAGGTGTGTTCCATGCCTAATTAAAATGCTAAGAAAATAATGTGGCATACATGATTAAAGTTAAAATTAAGTGCGTGGAAATAATTGATTGGGCTTAGTGTTATGATTAAGTTTATTAAATGATTGTATTAAAATATAAAGAATCATTTACCATATTTCTTAAGAAACTATTATTATAACTATTTTTTTAACGTCCAACGTGATTTAACACAATGGACGAAAAATCAAACCTCAATTCGTAAAAATCTAAACATAGGTAATATAACAATATTTCTATTAACATATTCCTTAAACTATTGTTATAACTAGCTTACCTAAACAGTGGGATTTGTAACGTATTTTGTATATCAGTTTCCGTTATTTAGTTGTGCCTCAAATTCCTTCAAATCTTTTTTACGTGAACGACTTAAAAAAAGCCCTCTATAATCCACTCTAATTTTTTCATCCATTAGTACTTTAACATTGCATTGAAGCTCTCTATCTATTACCATCAGTTATACATCATTGGCTTTAAAGGAAATTTTCTGATGTTCAACGACGTCGTCTCTATTACGGGCACAGTGGGCGACCACTTGATGCAATTCCAGCCGCAATTGTTACTGATTACGAGCCTTATCGATAATATTGTTTGCTCATTGAGCGCTCTTTATTGATACACAAGTATTCAAGGCTTTTCCTGCTCGTGTCTTGGAGTATGTACTGATATTGGTTTATTAATGTCGTGTGTAATGCTCCTGTTCCGAGACAGTTTAAATTTGAAGATGGCAAGAGATCACAGTTTTCTAGGTTGAAGGTCAGATAGAACGAAAGAGAAAAAAATATTTAGAAATGATTTGATTTTTAGTTCTCGTCTTACCGTTTTGCAAGTTGCCAAAGAGCGCTCACATTGTCTCTTGCAATCATATTAAATTTGTATTTGACTGAGGCTATTTCGTTTGCATTCAAAAGTTTTTGAGCATTTGGCACGTGTATGAGATTTCTATCTAAATGAAACGGAACGAAGAAATTGTGTCCTCCTTATTTTTGCAAGACTTCTCATTATTTTCCTCTTTTTACTCACCTTATTACTTTAAGTAATATCTAGTCTTTATACTTTTTCATCACTCACATTTACTTAACATGAAAAATCACTTTGTGAATTGGTAAAAGTTAGAGCGGCGTGGAAGTTAGCAAAAGGTGTCATGATCGTTTGATTTATGCGCGATGGTATCACCTAACAATGAACCTAAAGGACGCGGGTTATTGCCTTTTGTTGAACTTTTTCCGTCTAAATTGGTATTGGAAGTTTTTTCGTATTCGCCTCGCGTATTCTGCAGTGATTGTGTAATGGTACGGAATGGTATCTGGTGTTTGCTAAATGCAACTGTTTAAGGGGATTGTTTATTGCTTTTGTTGAAATTACTCGAGTAGGCTGTTATTATTTTAGATTGAGTCTCCGCCCGCAAGAGTTAAAGGATTTAGATAGCAACTTGGAAGTAGAGATAAAGAGCAGATATATTTTATCATGTTATACGGAAGAAGTGATCACGATTCTCTACTTTAATAGATCCATTTTAATGAAGAATTGTATTCAAAATGCATAGTTTTATAATATCTTACCTAGCAATAAAATTATTCGCCATAAATATTCAAACATATCATGGTAATAATTTTTCTTCGGTTTAATCATAAGCAATTCGCCTACATTTAGTACAAAGAAGATATATTATAAACTGAAGAAGAAAGGAACTAGATTAAATAGTTCACAAAGTCAACGTTGAACATCAAATAGAGTTAAGGATTGCGACGAAGTTAGGCCGGGTTCGGAACCCAGTTACGGCACAATAGAATGAATTACGGCGACGTGCAGGGGATGCGAAATGCGTTAAATGCCATTTAGTTTCCACGTTACAGAGTTTAGGGTAAACTTTGATGGATCGAGCAACTATATATTTGGGGCATTTCATTCTTGATGCGTTCAATCGGCGGTAGGAAAATGTACGTGGTTACAAGTTTGGTTTTGACAGGCAAGGATTCTGGAAGTTTCTCTGATTTAATAAGTAATACGTAATGATCGCTGAGGCCAGTTCCAGATAATTATTTCGAAATATACTGATATGGCTTATCTCTTGATGGTTATACCATATAATTTGTGCTTGGAAGATTCTATTCTATTTCATTGTTTATTATATGAGATTAATAAAGATATTTTTACATATCTCGTGCACGTTTCTCTTCTTCATAGCCTACGAGTTCCACTTAAGTTTCTTAATAACTAAGAAGTCTTCAGATTTCTTAGTTATTAAGAAAATATCGTTGTCGCATTTAATAATTCTCTGGGTGCAAATAACAGTTGATTGTCATTTCGTATTAAGTTTAGTTACACAAGCGTATCAAGTATTGAATTAAAATACGTCTGGGCTATCAGCCTAGCTTCATAGTACCCAGATACGAGGGCTAATGCCACACAAGCACCGTCAAGTTGCCAGCAATTCTCACAATGCTGCAATGCGGTCCGATTAACTCGCCTGCCATTACCTTGATAACTTCGTTCTGAATGATGTGACCGTAAAACTGAACAAATAAATGCACTCTGTTTGCTACAATGTACCAGAAAAACGGCTATAAAAGATTTGGATGCTCTAAATTTTGTGCCGTCTCGAATCATTGTGTACGCTATCTAAAGTTTTAACTGAATTGCAGTTGCAGTTTTAGCTTTTTAATAGTGTTTTACAATGTATAGTCAATGTTATTTAGAGTCATTCCCAACGTTATTTTTAAGCACGTGTTCATCCCGCTCCAATTTATCAAACTTGGCAGGAAACAGAAAAATATCTTCACGTGGTAATATAAAACATTTTATTACAAAATTTATCAAAGGAATATCGCAACACTGTGACCTCAGTAGGATAACTAATTCGAGCCGCATAGTTATCAGTTAATTCAGTGCGCTCGTATGCCCGTAAAATGGGTAATTGTAACGATGTCCGCTTGTTTATCGCCCAATCAAATGTTATTCGTAACGTACCTACACGCGTGGAGCTGAACAAAAAGTGCATCGAATCGCGTGCTCGAGCAACAATAGCTGATTTATTATTGACTAGCGACCCGCCCCGGCTTCGCACGGGTGCAATGCTGATACTAAATACACTACAGAAAAACTGTGAACGTTGTATATAAAAACATAGCGGCCCGCTCCGACTTCGTACGGGTATGAAATAGATAGCCGGCGGCCGGCCGGTACCGCCGCAAACGCTACGTCCCGCAATTTTTAAATCTGTAATATCTTCGAAAATATTCACTTAAATCATACGGTGTAAAGGGCCATATAGATCTATATTAAATGAACAATGTATTCAAGGTATATAATTGGTTAAGGATTAATGCTGTATTGGTTAAAATCGCTTCGAAAATTAGCCATTATTTGTCGTAAAAAGTAAATGACAAAAAAAAGTTATTGTGGGTTATCCATAAGAGATAGACATATACCATCGCGGACTTTTCTGTAGACCTTTTCAATGTGTACAATACTTAGTACATTATTTTGATAAAACTCGTAGGGTTCAGCCTGCGTTTGCAATGTAAGCGGAAAAAATGTAATTTTTTACGACATCACATTTGAAACCTCAAAAATAACAGTACTTCTCCACTATTTAATGGATGTTATTATACATATAAACCTTCCTCTTGAATCACTCTATCTATTAAAAAAAACCGCATCAAAATCCGTTGCGTAGTTTCAAAGATTTAAGCGTACAAAGGGACATAGGGACATAAGGACATAGGGACAGGGAAAGCGACTTTGTTTTATACTATGTAGTGATACATAACCGATAGTAAACTCAAACTCAAACTCAAACATTCATTTATTCAATTAGACTACTATTTAGTAGCACTTTCGAATCGTCATTACATAAGTATTTTTAACATTTACCACCGATTCGGAAAGCAGTATCTATGGAGAAGAACCGGCAAGAAACTCCATAGTTGCTCTTTTAAAATCATGTCAATATTACATAATATGTAACTTATATCTAACTACATAATATATCATAATATGCCAAAGAACTAAATGCAAAGAAGTAAATGCGTATTCGTACATTCGTGTATTCACACAACTAGATATATTATGTACATAGTTCGTTCCACTTAAAGTTTTTGACTTAATAAATTATAGAGAACGTTACAGAAACAATATTGTAGGTATGTGGATGCAGGAAGCACAAAGCAAAAATTGCGCTTTTGTTTTCTATGCTCGAATAGACACAAAACATTTCATGTAAATACCTGAAGTTGAGGTTCGGAAAATCTGTTGTTGCGATGATAATGCACGTAGGTAGGTATAGGTACTGTATAGTGGAAAATTTTTCGTGGAAAAATGTTTTAATTCAGGGTTTGCGCGATAAATATTAATGCCCACGTCCCATTCTGTTGTCCTCTATGGAGGCACGCACCTGGCTCATGGAAAATTTTATAGCTGGATAATCTAGATTTTCATATTGAAAAGGTTGGAATAGTAACTAGTTACTCAGCTCGGCTTTGCATGTGCAGGGCCGGAGGGTATAATTTTGCACGTTGATTTACCCAAAAAAGAAGAGGTTCTTTACTAACCCATGTAGAAATTACAGACAATCTAGGACCTAATACATCATATACTTTCTAAGTACATCATTTCAAATTCGATGAGTTGTTTAGGAGCTAGTAAATAAACAGACGGTCGCTGCGGGCGATTTCAGTTTATACATGGTAAATTGATTAAACAGCACAACTACACGAACTGTATTACATAAAATATAGTTTAAATATTTTAATTTATATGAAAAAGGTGTCTTCAATTGTGTAGTTGGTACAATTTTAATTGATTTAATTGAATCGGGCATAAAAAGAATTAATCTTTCATCGGATTTTCCAGTGCCTTAAGTTTTTTCACACACAAACATATTAACGGTCACGCAATTACGCTCAAATACCTATGCTGTACGTGACACCTACAGATAGAAATTTAACACGATATTGAAACGACATGGTTTTAAACGCGATTTATTTCATATTATTTTTATGAATATTCATTTCAAGTTGAACAACTACATAAACGAAGGTAACTCTAGATATATTAAACTCCAAAATTGTTTCCGAAAGATCATAATTTTGTAACTTTCAAGTCAAATATTTTGTGGGGCAGGATATTAAATATTCACTTTATCCGATTTTAGAATCTACATATATGTGAACGGTGGTTAATGTGGTAAGGTCAAGTCCCTAATAAATATTGATTGCTATTCGCCTAATGTTATTTGAGGTTCCTCTCACCAATATTCCGCCGATCGGACCGATAAGAACAATTTCGTTTAGTGCGGACACCGCGTTTTTACAAACCTTTTCGTGTTACCCAAATATTTTGGTAGGCCTGGTTATTTTTCTTTCATCTCTTGGTTGTTTTAATAAGAGCTAAATTATTAAAAAATGTTTTAGTAATTTACTTGGAAGTTAGACTTACTGTGAGAGAAAGAGAGCAAACTGTGCAAAATCGAATAATTTATATTGGCCGTGAAAACAATTCCATATAAAAAAATGATCGTGTGAGTCAGACAGGTAAATCGTATAGATGTCGATCAAGTCACTTATTAATTCCCTTATAATATTGATTCTTTTCGTTACTTCTATAAAATGTATTTCCTAAGAAAATAAAATAACAAGCAGCGGTTAATTAACGTTATAATGTCTGAAGAATCTTGATTTAGGAGCATCAATGAATTATTTAGCCTCAAATTTTCGGGAGTACAATAACACAGTTTCTCCTTAATTAACCCGTGTCCAAATTTAAGGCAGGAATCTTGTTAATTTCAGGCTCTTGTTATTTCTACCCTTTGTTTAATAAGACGTTCCTAGTATCTTGGTAATTTCTGTCATATAAATAACTGAAGTATTCCTGAATGTTTTGCGTGACGTCATTTCCAAACTAAATAAAGCTTATGCCATGGTTTATGTATGAATGTTGTCTTATACAAATATCTTCTATTATCCTGGAATTGGTACACTTATTGATAGTTAGATATATTTCCATTTGATAATAGTCGTTGAAGTAGTCAAATTCAGGATCTAGCAACTACGTCACTTATCGATAACGTATGAGAACACATTAGAACAAGATGGATGTTCGACACTTGTTCGGAATTTCAGAAGCATATTGACTAACAGTTGAAATATTATTCCCACGGACGGGCATACTTGCACGTACCACAGTTCAAAGTACATTGGGGTAAACCGCAACAGCAGTAAAGTCATCTACTGTGTCACACCGCAGCACTTAACTAGTAAACGATTGTGCCTCTATTGATTTATTTCACCTTCGACTAGTGCGTCTTGTATGTATTCTTAAGAAGCTGTTAGTCAGCGATGAGTCATTACGTGCATGTAGGATTTATATGGATATTTTTAATCCTTGGCTAGGTAAGGTTTGCATAAGCCATTCATGTCAATATCCACATCCTCAAAAACTCTTACGTACACAAAAATATGTGTACTCCTCATAATGGTAACATTTTTCTTGAAATATGTTAAGCGCCCCATTATATCATTGACATAATGGCTTTAAAATATTCGAGTCGATAGTCGAGTACCATTATATTTTCAACTCAAAGCTGACCTACATTTTAATTCGATAGCGGTTTGGCAAAAATTTAGAGAAGTTGTAGCGATTACGGCGGCCAAACTCGAAGTACTGACGTCACCGCACAGTTTGCGTTCATAGTACGTACGGATTAAAAATATGGTTTCTACAAAACCAGGGCGTAAACAAATAAGTAGCACGTGTAAGTTCTGGCACGCGCCCCAATATTATCAATATTTTTGAGCGAGCGAGTCTTATCATTAGTTTCTTGGCAAGGACGTGATGTATTTGGTCGAAATTTGCCAGCGGGGATCGCTGCAATGCGACAACCGTACCTGGCAGGCCAGCGCTAAGATAGCAGCTAGCGATTAATATCCAACTTTCAGCTTGTCATACCTATTATTTTAAAGCATAATGCGGTACAAATGTTCTGTTCAAAGAATTTGTTCTTAAGAGGCCGTATCGCTTTTTAGAGTGATTTTGACTTGTTTCTTTAATTCTTTAGGAGCTCGTTTAAAAAAACTAACTACTATGTTTTATGAAAGTAATGGTATAATTTAAAATTCTCTAGAATATTCGATTATATAGATCTGCCGTAACAACGTTTGCGCTCCCGTATATAATCGAAAATTCTAAAGAACTTTAAATTATTCCATTTCTTTCATAAAACATATAATATGTATTTTTTTTATTGCAAATTTTTAAGCATTAACCTATCATATAGTGTGTATTTTTTATTTTTTTTTAACTCTTTTGTAAGAACTAGAAATTCGACGCCATATACGCATAAAATTTCATCAAAGTAAGGCTATTTTAACTTAGATGTTCTTTGAATTTTTCAATAAAAGTACATAAATTGCCTCGAACATATTTTAGGATGTCTCAGTGTCTTTACTGTAGTATATTTTATAAGAAAACTTCTTCTATTAAATTCCGTGTAAAATACAAAGACACGAACGTCCCGCATGGAAAAAATTGAAACACGCCTTAGGTTATTGGCTATTAAACAAACTGGACAATGAATATCAATAAATTGTCTCGAACGTATTTTAGATATTGAATGAATCTTTAATTTAAGATATCATCACACATTGTTACTAATTTAGTTTTGTTAAACGAGCTTCTAAAGAATTACAGAAACAAGTAAAAATCACTCTAAAATCGTTTAGGACTCTTAACAACTAAAGCTTGAGCGTAATAAAATTTGACAGACATGAAAATACTAGACAAATCTTCTTAAATTTCCAGCTAGTTTGCGAATATATATCAGAAAACTCATTGAACAAGAAGCCGTATTTCAACGTTAGATAATAAATCTAGCGAAATACGATAGGTTCTATAAATAATACATTATTTTCTGACGATTCGTGCGTTTTGATCCCGCTGACATTTCGACAGATATATCGCAAAATGAAATGAACTGGTTGCCAATTATTATTGGACAAATGCAATTTGTACAACGAATGGGTCCATACTGTGTGTGACGTTATTGCTTTTGAAATTCGTACTGTTCATAGACCAGTATTGCTTTGACTATGTACGATGCAAACAAACACTTTGCATGACTCTAAAGCAAGGGAATTTCCTGGTAAAATCTAAATATAGAAATATGATATGTATTTTATAAAAGGAATCCTGGAAATGGCATTTTTTATATGAATTGAATAGCTTATTTTATGGATCGATGCTATTACAAGGCTCGACGTCAATCATAAATATTTTATGCTCCACTTGTGTTTTCATTTTACACGCGTTTTATTTATATTTTAAAACGTGTTAAAAACTTCAGGCAAATAAAGTAAATTAATCATGTTTCAATCCGTTAAAACATTCAATCTTACAAGGCTACCAAAGCTAGAGATATTCTAGGTCTTAAATAGAAATGGAAGGAAAGTAGAAAATTATTGGAGTTCATGAGATTCTCTAAAAAAGAGCAAATTTATTTTCGCAGAAAGATAAAGAAAGGGACCACGTGTCGCATTCAGTGATTTATTGTGGAGATATTTTATCCCTATTTATCAGGGGATTCCTCCTTAGCGACCGCAGATTTTATTTCCAGTTGTTGACAAAGTTTTGTTCTTAGATAGAATCGTTTTGTCGAAGCAACTTAGCGGGTGTTGATCGATCGCGCGATATATTTTAGTGCCCTTTGTTAGAGTGATGGATTGTCTGATGAATATTGACAGAAAACCGTTTAGAATAAAATGGAAATGCTAACTCAGCGGGGATATGTCTTGAGGAAGATTTGGGAGAATGTTTTAAGTTGGAAAAATGAGAAATTGGACCTTGCTATAGTTACTACAAGATAGGTGTAACTTTTGGAGATACATTATCTTACAAATGGATAAAAATTTTGACGTTAAAATGGTTCATACATACGTTCAAATTTTCATATTTATAATTTAAGGATTATAAACCAAGCTCAGAGCGTAATAATACGCCATTTATTTTTTGCACTTTTAAAATTCACGGCCATAAAAGTGTAGGCATCCAATATGCGACCTATTTCAACGCTGAAACGAATATAGCTATACACGGAATGAATAGTTTTTAATTGCAAAGTTGCATAGAAGTGCTGTGGGATTTGGGAGAGCGCAGTGCGGCGGTCGCAATGTGCACCAGATTCTCAATGGCACATGTGGAGCATTAGTGGCTTATAAAGTATTAAGAAATACTCTTTTACTGGAGCACGCCATGTTTGTGGATTGCCGGATCTCTTCATGTGTGTCCCGCTTGGGACGGGGACTGTTTGACGTTGATAAATTGCTTGAGATGTAGGATTGTGGAAGTTTTAGCAATGCTAAATTGATATTGTCCTGTATTCTTAAGGGAATATAGTTTGTATGTGGTAACAGCTTTAAACGCTATTGTTATACAATTGCTTGTTGGATGCTGAAAACTGTTTATATTTTTGGGTATTGCTCGTTATTCGAGACTCCTTTTCGTCTTCATCATTTTCACGTTACATTGTGTGGCGGGTCGGAAAGAAAAGCGGAGGATCAATACGCGTGAAATATCGTTCCGACAGTCCCGAATAAAAACCTTTGCCCCATTATATAAAAATTTCACTGAACAACCGATCGGGGATCAAAGAAATTTATTTTGCCAATAACTTTTTTTTACAAAGTTCGCCTAGCACAAGCCCAAAGAGAAACATCTTTATTGTTGACCTCTAAACAAATATAAAAGATCGATTCACAAATAAGAGCGGTATCGATAAGCTCCCGAATCAGTTGAGTGTGAGTTTCAAAAGCGGTTATAATAAAGGCAGAAAAAAGAATGTTGGCGGCTCGAGGGCTCGTTTTGAAGCCGTATTCAGACCACAAAGGGTTCCCGTCTTTGTCGCTACGCTAACATTCTGCACGTTGTTTTAGTCTCATTACTACTGTGTTTGCTCTCTTGTGTATTGTTTGTTGTGAATGGATTCGCGACATTTATCATCTGATGGTTTTTGTTGGAACGCAAAAAGCGTTCATGTTGCCCCATTGAGTTGTATAAAGGGACGCGCTTTTGCTTTCACGTTAATAAATACATTGTTCAGCTCTGTTTTTATAATAAGTAGGTCTGTACTATCTGTGTTACTTTTCCTCGTTCATTTTAATGCAAATAATTAATTCAGATAAGATAGGAAAATTCAGATGAGATAAACAAAACCTTCAAATTACAATTATTATTTTATTTTAAGATTATTTATTAGACGACTCTTTAGAAATTATGTAATTACACATATTATACAACATTCACGATTCGAATTCTCGAAACATAATTTCCGGAAATCTTAAACTTCATCGTTTGTCAATGGGTAAACATAGTTACTTATGTTGCAAAGTGGCTTGGTAACAGTTAATCTTCAAGGTAACATTAATTACCGCAGAACAAATAGTCTCACATAATAATTTATCTTATCGTTATCAGAACAATTAGTTCAGCTCGCAATTAATTAATCTGATCTCGGAGCTGGAGGAGTTTTTCTCCGCGATAAATTTAACTGCTTCGCTAATTGGATAGTTTTAAACCTTTTCTATGGCCCTGCAATTTGAAGTGGATCTGAAACTTTATGAGTAATTAAAATTAGTTCTTGCCCTTCTTTTGTCCAATTTCTACGTTTTATTTTTTGATATATATGCTGTTGATAAAGTTTTATAGCAGAGAATTGCAGTTGCAAAACTTGGGAAGTAGCACAGTTAAGTTTACACCACTTCTCGTGTCTTCGAGTTGACTGAATTCTTTCTTTTTCCGATTTCAGGGTAATAAATGTTTGACTTAGTTTTTCCTTTTATGTATGCGTAACTCTGATTTTCATTGGATTATCGGGTGTTGTTATTCTCATAATAATCAAGTTGCATCTTTATTATGTAAACTCTCTGTTTAATTCTGTCTGTCTGTTAAAGAATACATTAATTTCATCGTTTTTTTTTTTCAATAAAATTCAATGGTAAAGATTTGCGTTTTTACTTTTATATTTGTGGTAACCAACCAATTTTAAATACTACAAAAATATATTCTGTGAAATATCAAATAGTTAACTGATTATTTATGAACTACAATCAACATATCTTTAACACGGGAATTAGGAGAAGATAAATCGCAAATTTATTATGTTTTAAAATATATTTATTTGTAGAGTTCACAAAAATTTCGACGTCTCACACGTAATAGTTACGAACATCGGGAGATTTGCCAAAATATTATCTAACAGGGCAACCTATATGTGGGATATAGAATTTAAACATAATAGAGCCTTAGAGTTCATTGTGTTTGTTTCGAGACAGCCGTCCCCGGTGGCGTCTGAATAGAGAATGAATGATAAGTATATAGTAGGGAATGCAATCCCGATCCCGCGGGATCCCGATCTCGCGAGATCTCGTGTAATTTTTCGGGATCAATCCCGACGCATCATATGACGAGATCCCGTTCGAGATTGACGGGATTGGGCGGCAGTGGTCAGCGACGCAACACACAACCACTCGGGGCGCAAGCGGTGACAAATTAGAATCTACCATTAAAAAATAAATGGATTTGTTTGAGTGTGGAGGAACAAGGGGGCGATTTTTGCAGTTTGCATATAATTGCTTCGCCACGCTGTTGCCAACCAGCGTTGAGTCGGAGAGGGCATTCTCAGCAGCGGGGTACATTGCAACGGACATTAGATGCCGTTTAGCAGATGAAACTATTAATACCCTTTGTTTTTTAAGGAGTCATTCTCAAAATCACTCTTTTTCCTAATTCCCTTGAAATAAGTTATTGTTTTGATTACCTAATTTACCTACGTTAATTTCCTTACAACCTGATTATTATTTAGTTGGTAAGATTAAAGAATAAAGGTTTTTATTTTCTTTCGAGTAATATGTTATTTTAGTTAACCTCACTATCACAAACAAGCAGTTATTAGCTTTTTCAGTCATCTGAATTCAACATTTTTTTTTAAATTAGACGGGATCCCGAAAATTCCGGGATCCCGAGGGATTGATATTTCTAATCCCGCGGGATCCCGAATTTGCAATCTCGAGTCGGGATTGCATTCCCTAGTATATAGGGAGGAACTTATCTATAGTTACAACAACTATTGAGTACTGCATGTGATTATTAAAATGAAACTTTTATTACATCGTCTCAAACTTTTTGGTCTGTGTAGCGCATGTCGCGTGACGGTCGAACCGTACGATAATTATCGTACAAATACGATAATTTTGTGCCTAAGTTTCACGTTTACCGTGGTTTCATAAAACCACACAACATTTTTTAGGTTTATGCTACTTATTTCTAAAACTCGCGTAGAAGATGTCAACATTCCGAAATAGACTACTCTTTAGAAATTTCTAAAGCTATAACTGCATGATGCAAAATTACCACAGATTAAAAACTTTTCTTCAATCAAGGCGACAAATCGAAACAATGAATTATGAAAGCATTAATAAAAACCACCAATAATCGTTGAAAATAAAAATACATAGTAAACACAAAAGGAAATGATACTAGCTCGGCAACATCCTGTAAACGATCAACGTTTATTGGTCTTTGTAAATCGGTAACCTATTAAAAACTCGAATTTCTATTACCCGAATCTTAAAACCCCGAAAACGGTTGTTAGAACTTTTAAAAGACAGATGTAATGAATGACAAATTTTTAAAATTCCTTTTTTAATTTCCCAGATGAATCAATTTCCAGATGCACCAAAACCAGATTTTTAAAAAGTATTTTTTTGTTTCCCGTATTCTCATAATACAGATCTCATTATACCAGATTCTCAGAATACTTTTTTTTGTTTCCCATCGTACCATTTTCCAAATAAACTATTGCCAAATTTTCATAATCTTTTTTATTTGGTTCCCATATAATCGTATAACAGATAAACTATTGCCAGATTTTCATAATCTTTTTATTTGATTTCCATACAATCGTGATTATACCTTTACTATCGACTGAAAATAAACATTGTCAGTAAGTAAATTTATTGTTTTACTTGTCCATTACAGACCGGTTTTAGTGTCAAAGTCGACTCAGTAGGTTAGGTTTGAACTACGACCCCCACGCTAGAACTGACTCGCTATTGTTTTACTTGCCCATTACAGAAAGGTTTAAGTGTCAAATTCGACTCAGTAGGTTAGGTTAGGTTCGAAGTGTGACCCCCATGCACGAGCCGAGCGAGCGAAGCGAGCGTGCCGCGGCAGCGGCCGGCGAGTGCCAGAACCGACTCGCTATTGTTTTACTTGCCCATTACAGAAAGGTTAAAGTGTTAAAATCTATTCAGTAGGTTAAGTTAGGTTCGTGCTGCGACCCCCTGGAAGGATTTCGTTTTGCTGGATATCGTTTATTTGAATTTCAAAAATCTGGACATTGTTTGTCTGGATATCAATTAACTGTATTTCAAAAATTTGTGTTTTAAAAATCTGGCTTTCGTGCATATGGATTACGGTCATCTGGATTTTGTGCATTTAGATTTCGTATGTCTGGAACTCATTCGTCTGGATTGTAAAACGTCGTACAAATAAAGAAATGGGCAAATGAAATTCGGAGTTGCGATTATATGGCAAACAAAACTTCGAAATTTTAAAATTCGGGGTTATGAAAAAATGTCCAAACGTTTTCTGGATTATGATATTCGGAATATTAAAATTCGAGATTAAGATAGGTAACCTTGTAAATCCCGTCGCACTTGAATACATTATGCAGCTGTATTGATTGGTCGTGTGCGAACACGTGTGATTAGTGTTGGTTGCACAACGAGACTAGTGCAGTGTTACGACACGACACGAGGTAGCGGCGCATCTCCGGTGGTGTACGGAACTGGGCTTCTTGTCAATCTGATGTTAGAGATTTGTTGGCCTAAATCCTGGGGTTGGAATACGTGCCAAACCGGTTGTAAATGGAAAAACTATGTTATCAAACTCTAGAAATCATATTGAGTGTAAAAATATTTGAGTTTGAACTGTCTAATCTGTCTTGTAATAGGGCATATTCTTGTGCTATTAAGATTTAAATGTGATCGATTAAACGCTTCCATTAGCCTTGCCAAATTGGCAAAGTTGACAATGCTGTATTTTGTGTTCCCATTCAGTTCTAGCGTAACGTGAAAGGGTTGGAAATTAGTGCAGGGTTTCGGGATGACATTTTCTCATATTAATTGTAGGCGATTTGAAAGGGTAGGACTATTCACTATTATGATGGGCTTGTCTTCTATCTAGCATATAATACGCTATATACGTATTGGATGCATTGATTGAATCGAAAGTGCATTATTAGTAGTTATTAGATTGTATATTGCAGTCAGTGCAATAATTGACCACTTTCAATTTCTCAAGTGGATTGGTGGACCTTATTAAGAATTTGCATTCGTCTGACTTGATTTATAATATCACTTTCTAAGATTGAAATGTCAGACTTGATAGGATCATTCTTGCTGTTAAGTTTGGGTCAGTTTTAAGTATTTTGCATAAACGTTTAATGCATTTCTTTGCATTAAAATAATTATTGTAGAATTGTGGAAGTTGTAACATCATGATGCTTGTAACGTAAGAGACTTTTTTCTTTTTCTTCAAACGTTACAATTCACTTCAAAAGTTCATAATCACAAAGCGTTTCTACAATTTAGTTTCAATGCCTATACGTATGAGTCTCGTTCATAAAGCAGAACATTTATCTCGAGAGGTAACCTCAGCCGCATATAGGTGAAGTCCCTTAACAACGAGGTCGTGGTGACCCGTGCGGTTTGCTGTTCATTTCTCATTGTCCTATATTATATAATGAGTTGTTCTTTGTTAATTGGAAATGTATTCGAAACATAATGAATACAGATAACGTGCTTTAAATGAAATCAGCTGCTTCGTTTTTGTAGTGGTATTCCTTATCTATCTGATATACAAATGATAAACATCTCACCTAACGGTTGTTTAAAAATATGGCTTATAAATATACAACGATAAGTTGAACTGACTATGTGAATAAAAATTGATAAAAGTGTCAAATAAAATGGCACAGACTGATGAAGAAATGCCCCATGCCCGGTCCCTCATCGACTGTAGGCTGAAGTATGTTACATCATCGGTTATCTATTTTTATGTTATTATCACAGCTTATCATTAGGTAATACCTCTGTTCTTGCCGTTATCTAGCATAAATTGTATCAAATAAAAAAGGGGCCGGGTGGAACGGAGCCGCCGTTTTCGCCACTCGTAAAAACTTCTGTTTAGTCGATAAAAGGGTGATAAACTCCTCCCCAATTATCATGTATTGCGTGATAGCAGGTGCTCCGGCTGTATTGAGGTCACCGCAGTGGGCCGCCAGTCGCTACTTGACGGAGGAACGTGGGCGATCATTGTTACATTAAATTACTTATTGGGTCAATAGCTCTGTTTCTATTGCAGACCGTTCTAATTACGCGAGAGAAAAGACGTCGCCGGTTATTGACGTATGTGGCGCATAGACGACTATTTAACAATGCATTATTGATTTAGCGTCCAGATTTGAGCAATAATGGAGGGTATTGTTTAGTTCATCAAAACACTTGAATAAATTGATAACTGCTTGTTAATTAAGTGCTATACTACCTACTAACTATAATGGCGACGGTATAATTACAGGGTTCATAATAAAATCAGCAGATGAGATATAATTATAATAAGTTTCGCACTATCTTTATTTCAAGAAGTAAAACTTTTAATTGAACCGTTCACGATGCTAACTGCTCATCTACAGAAACTAATTTCGATGCTGTAAAGAGTTTCTTGCACCGTTAAGTGCAAAGCGCTATTCCTTTTTATCTTTAAAACCTTAAGCTTCTGAGCTGTCTCTGCCGTACCGAATACTGGATTTTTCCTAAATGGAACTAGAAGCCCTCCAAGATTCGTTTCACTCAATAATATTGAGTATCGTTCGAAAAACATGGCACGTAAATGAACACGCGGGGCTATCAGCCGCGTCTGCATTGCGTAAACACTCATATATTTGCACGAACTTGTTTGTATTCAAATTGCAAATCCAATCACTTTCTTCTGTTTTTCCTATCGGGAATGGGAGGAGTGTCGGGAAATATTGGCTTAAACTTTTTCGTGTTTCGTTTTATCGATATTATTCCTGTTTGTTTTGTAACAATCTGAGATATACCTACTCTTAAGATTTGATTATTATTATCAACCATTGCGTTCTAGCTATTACATATCTTAATCTCATATTTATAAAGATCACTTTTATTTAATACTTTTATAATTATAGGAATCATACCAATGAAGGCTTTTAACTTGGTTATTTCCGAAGGCTGTTGATTGTTCGGCGTCGTGTATTGTTCATGTGTTACTTCTGTCAGCTTTGTTCTCGATTCACTTCATAAATCATCCTTTATATCGTCTAGCCGCTGGTGTGTAGAATTAGCTACTTACAGTATGCATGGTATATGTATAAATGCATCTACACCTAGATCGTCGATTCGTGGTAGTCTGGTCTATTTTGACTTAGCTTTATGTGGTTTCACGTCAAGTACTCTAGTAGATTTTATATTGTGATTTATCATTTTGTATTCGCCTTTTGTTTTTATATTGACTTCTATTGTACATGGTATTAGATCAAACGTTTCAATCTATTCATCGTTCTGTCTCATAGCGTCAATAGGCAAGTGTAATAATAGCTCAATCTTCATTAGCCTAATTCTTGAACGAGAGTAAATTTAAATCATTTACAAGGCTGTCAATTTAACATTTATAATTGAGGTAGTTAATCATGAGCACTATGACTTACATCAACTAGTAGGTGTGGTGTAGACTTATAACCAGCGCTACACTTACATAAACTATTTAATCTCTTAATCAATTTGTATGAGTCGCTTCTATTTCACTACTGAAAGATTTTTAAATATCATAAACATTATTTTTCTATCATTTCACGGAACTACTGTGTCTTCAAGCTCACCGACTTTACTATTGGCATTATTCATTTTAAAAGGGGTCACACGTGAAGCATGTTCAAAATTTGTAACAAAAATATTAATTGCATTAATAAATCTGGAGCAGAATAAACTTCAAACGCTAGTTTGAAC
>CAJQZM010041520.1:4461-16391 GCA_907164665.1 Colias nastes | reverse complement strand
TGATCGTAGTGATGTGACCTGACCAACGCTGTACTCGATATAAAGTTTACTAGAAGAACTATATTTTAACAAATTATTTATTTAACTTTAAAATTAACTCTTTTAAAAATGTATTATAAATAAATTTGTGGTGTGTTTTGTATAATACACTTTCTAATATTATGAATGCGAATGTATTATAGTGTAAATGTAAAGTATGTAATGTTACGATATATTTTCTGAACCGCTAAATTGATTTTGAAGATTTTGATAGTAGAATGGATAAAATTAAATAAAAAAATATTAATATTATTTATTATATTATCATTTTAAATTATTAATTATTTCTTATTGTTATTTAACATTTTTAAAACATTATTATTATTGTTTGATTTATTATTAAAGAAATAGCACTAAACCCCATCTTTTATTTTATTAACTTTAATATTTAAAAAGTATTCACGTTTTTCTGATATTCCAATTAAAACTATTTTTTTAAAGTACTTATAATTAATACAAGAAATATTCAAATGGAATAAACAAACTTTATTCAGTTGGTAAACAAATTTAAAATTACATATTTATACTTTATTCATATATTATCTTTCCTTTATTATCTTAATTGAACATAAAATTTACTTATGATACATATTTATTTACATAACTTATCGATAGTTCAATATGCAATTAATACCTACCCATCCCTATTTGTCACACACACATCTATATAGTATCTATAGCTCATCTGCCTACGATGCGCACTAAGCAATTTGTGCAATACACGCGCTCTATACTATTGTAATATATACTCTAAGGTATAGTGTTTCTTTTTATTTGTCAGTGTGCTAAAATGACTATTGTATATTCAGCTACCGGCTGCACTAGTCGAATGGGAGTTTTGGATAAAAACAATGAAAAAATATCTTTCCATCGGTAAGTGATTTTCAGCAAATTGATAAATATTTATGTTTTAACCCTATTTGAAGGTTTTCTCAAGCGTTTTTTTATAATTTTATGTTGTAACTGTAACATTTACGCACTTTATGGGGTTGTGGAATACAAAAGAATTAAATAATTTTTAAAAAATGTCACAATAATATCACGTTTGGCATTTTGTTTACCACCGTAGTGTTGTAACACATCTAGCGTATATTATCGATTTACGACAAAAAAATCAATTTCATATTAACGTTGATTTATTTATTTTGTTTCTTATATCAGATTTATAATATGTAGTTGTTGTTGCAAATACTTAATAGATATAAATTTTCTATCGCAGGAAAATAAAAAATGCCACGTGGTTGTTTTATTTGACTTATGTGTTTTGTTTGTTGTTTATTATTTTCTCTTTTAGATTATTAATCAATTCATTTTGTTTTACATTTCCAGAGCTAAATAAAAAATGTGTATAAAACATGAGACGAGTAGATTGGACGCCGTCGAAATTTGCTAGATTGTGTTCACTGCATTTCGAGCCTGCGTGTTATCAAGATGGATACTCTAGGTCTAGAAGAATTTTGCAATCTTACGCTTACGTTTTTTTTTGTTCCTGTAGATAATAAATACATTTGATCAAAGAGAGTGAATTTTTATTTGGAAATTTTTTTACACATAAGTTACTTTAAATGTGTAAAGTATGTGAAAATTAAACGGTTGATTAAATGACAGTTCTCATAGATGAGAAACTACTATTGAAATACATACTTAATATACATGCGTTTTCAAAGAAAAACCCGCATAGTTCCCATTCCTGTGGGATTTACGGGATCAAAAGTAATTTTTCCAAATTTCATTGTAATCGGTTTAGTAGTATTCGCGTGAAAGAGTAACAAACATCCATCCTCACAAACTTTTGCTTTATTAGTAGGATGTAAGGAAAATGTTTTCTTTAAGACTGTCCTTTTATTAACTTGTTAAAATGCTGCATGATTCCTTCATGCTGACTGTGCCTTTCTCCTCACTCCTTTAACTTTATCATCATTTCCATCTTTATTTTAAATTAGTTACATTTCAAGTTTTAAAATTTCTTTTATAATATACTAGCTTTCCGCCCGCGTTTTTAAAGAAAATGCCGCACAGTTCCCGTTCACGTGGGATTTCCGGGATAAAACCTATCCTATGTGTGTATGTACAAAATTTCATTGTAATCGGTTCAGCAGTGAAAGCGTAACATCCTCGCTTAATTAGCTCGCTTAGAGTCTCACATAATTTCCACATAATTTCGCATTTATTATATTCGTAGGATTAAACAAATAATGTATTCAACTGAAATTAATTTAATTTTGTTTTTTTTTTTATTTATTATTTCACAAAACCCTAAATGCAAAATGCATTCACGATTTTATCGATTGAAGCACATCCCATCACTATCACCTTCTATCTATCTAAATACGTACCTATGGGCGTATTCAGAAAGAAAGCTTGAAACTTATAAGCGCTTATCGGCGCTTGTCATGTTCATATATTTTATGACAGACATGACAAGCGCCGATAAGCGCTTATAGGCGCTTATAAGTTTCAAGCTTTCTTTCTGAATACGCCCTATAGTAAAAATGGTGCCATGACTATGTTGAAACGTAGCTTGTAGTCTATAGCTATCTCATTCTTTCATACGACGTTTTCTTTAGATAGAGAGAAACAAATATATGTAAATTGTATACGCTCGATACAAGTACTCTATAGGTTTATTGCTCTGAGGTTTTAGCGGTAAAAATGACATTTATGACATATGACAATGAAAATTTTGAATGACATTGACAATGATATGAACGAAAAGCAATAGGTAATAAGTTCATAAAAATGTATTTATTTGTCTATGGACATAACAAAAATTTACATTAAACGTCCGTGCATTTTATGTAATCCATAATGTTCTAGCTACTACGTCTGTGCATTATTTGTAATGCACGGTATTCTAGTTGCCACGTCCGTGCATTAAAAATAATGCAATGCTGAAATTCAGTAAAATCAAAAGTTTTATTGAAAATCATTTGTAAATTCTTTGTAAGTACATAAAATGAAACAGTTTGGCCGAAAAAAAAAATTGGACGTCACGACAACCTTATCCAAAGTACTCTGGACAGGCAACGTGTTAATAATAAGTAGGTAATAACGCAATCATGAAGTAATCGCGCACTACATTAACTGAAGAAAATTATGTGAAGTTTCCTACGGATTGAAGACCAGCATAACAGGCCGACACCAAATTCCCGTAAACTAGCAACTACCAAGA
Source organism: Colias nastes (assembly GCA_907164665.1). Classification (NCBI taxonomy): domain Eukaryota; kingdom Metazoa; phylum Arthropoda; class Insecta; order Lepidoptera; family Pieridae; genus Colias; species Colias nastes. The sequence goes on along the minus strand of CAJQZM010041520.1, from coordinate 13,180 downwards.
GACAAGAGATGGTTGTGAGTTGTGACAATTTTCATGTCACAATACATTGCGTATTCCTCACTGGGATCGGGAGTTGCCATTTGAAAAAAAGAAAAAAAGAAGAGATTGCGTATTGACAGATTTGACTTTTGATTTCTGACATTTATCTGTTTTTCTGTCAAAAGTCAAAACACAGGTATTCTAAAATTACTTGTATGGAAATTTCAAATTTGTTAATTTAATTATACTCAATTTACTTTGATAACTCTTATCTGAATAATGTGATAGAAGTGTTTTATAAATTATATACCTTCAACTGTCATTGAGAATGGTATGGGATAAATGAACTTAAAAGATTTAAAGTTAAAAACTTTTTATAAATACTTGTAATATTCCAGAAATTACATTATATTTTAACCATGTTCGCACCTGTGAAAGATACCTTTCTTTATTTTGCTTACGGAAGCAATTTATTGAAACAAAGGATCCATATAAATAATCCTTCAGCAGAATTCCTTGGAATTGGCAGGCTGGATGTAAGTAAAATAATTATAAGCTTGACAGTGTAAAGTTGTGTATTTTCTATATTGTGATTATGTTTTTCTTTTCTAGAACCATCAATTAGATTTTATAAAGTACAGTGATCACTGGAGAGGATCATCAGCTACAATTGTACCAACTGAAAATGCTCATGTTTGGGGTGCTGTCTGGAGAATACAGAATAAAGACATGCCTGCCTTAGATTGGTCAGTATTGATTCATTATTCATTTTGATGATTCTGCTAACATTATCAATTAACATTATATAATAATCATGTGGTACAGTATAATTTAAATTACCTATCATCATATTTTTCAGGCAAGAAGGTGTGGAGACCAATTGGTATTTTCCTAAGACTGTTGACATTGAGACACTTGATGGTACCATAGTGCAGTGCAGAACATACCAACAGACAATTAATCCACCCCCCAGGAAAGAAGATGAGGAAATTCCAAATGAAAGGAGGCCCTCCATTACATATTTAGAGTGTATAATGAAAGGAGCAATGGAATGCAATTTACCAAAAGAGTATTTGATTAAACTTAAGAAAATTCCTCATAATGGACAAAAAGCATCTCCAAAAATGATAGAAAAATTGAACATGTAATTTCTTAGTATTTTTATTGAGTTTTTATGGTTATTGTAAATGTAATTTATGTGATATTGCAGGCTGTTATGAATGACATCTCAAAATTCTTCTATTTAAATGTCATGGTGATATTTTTAAAGATGTCATGGTGATGTATTTTATTATTTATATATTATGTAATGTCTATCTAATATAAATATTTTAAAAATATACTTGTTTTATTATGTTAAAATCTGAAGTAGTTAAACCAAACACATTCTTATACTTTGCATATGGCAGCAATATATGGACCTTTAGAATTCATATGAATAACCCAACAGCAGAGTTTGTTTCTATATATGCCGACTTGATGTTAGTTTTTAATGATACAATATTATTTTTATTCAGAAGTTAAATTAGCGTACTAAAAGCTCTTGTGTTATAAAACAGAATTACAGACTTGATTTCATAAAATATTCGAAGTTTTGGGGAGGTCCAACAGCCACTCCAGTACCAACAGCTAATGCTCATATTTGGGGAGTAATCTGGCGATTGCACACTGATAATAAAGCTTCTTTAGATAAGTGAGTTCAATTAAATCTTTTATTAAAAATATAAACAGAATCATGTTCTTCATCTCAGTTTGTGTGCTATTGTTCTTTGTATACTGCATTATCTACACTAATATTATAAAGAGGAAAACTTTGTTTGTTTGTTTGTTTGATTGTAATGAATAGGCTCATAAACTACTGGACCGATTTTAAAAATTATTTCACCATTCGAAAGCTACATTATCCACGAGTAATATAGGCTATATATTATCACGCTAAGACCAACAGGAGCGGAGCCACGCGGGTGAAACCGCGCGGCACAGCTAGTAATTTATACAGTGGCATACCATACTATATTTATTAGTTAATTATGAAAATAATCTTAAGCTATGGTCCGCGCCCCGCGGTGATTCAACTCATTCCCACGGGAATTACTTTTGATAATGGTAAATCGCGGGCGAAAGGCTAGCATATTATAAAAAAGGCCCTATTATTGTATTAGCTATAAATCATTTAGGTTCATCACAATTTTACATCATTTGTTACCAGGCAAGAAGGTGTGGACAAAAATATTTATTACTCCAAGTATGTTAACATTCTAACTCCTTACATTGGAGTTTTAAAATGCCTTGTATATGAGCACTTGGTTATACCACTACCAAGGGGAGATAATGATGAGATACCCATAGAGCGATGGCCTTCATGGACTTATAAGGAAGTTATTGTCCTGGGCGCAGAAGAACATAAACTACCAGAGTATTATATAAATGATTTAAAGAAAATAAATCATAACGGCGAACAAGGCTGTTTCTTTATGGCTTGCCTTTTGAGATGTTATGGTACTCAGAAGCCTTGTCAGTGTAGGGTACCTGGTAGGATTCCACGAAAGCCCCTGAAGTTAGATTTAAGGGAACTGAGAGCGAAAAATAAAAAGAAGTGAATAATTCAGATAGATTAGTCTTTTATTTGGTTTTATTTTTATATTTAATTTGTTTTTATCAGTTTAATGATTATGAATAAGGGGGCGTCCATAAATTACGTGAGGTGATTTTGGGGGGGAGGGGGTCGAATCAAATCTCATCTAACCTTACGTTGGGGAGAGAGTAGGTCTAGGCAAATATCACGCAATTTTTTTTTTCAGATTGAAACAAAACTAATTAATAATTATACTCTTTTGGTCTATTTAATCCAAATTGTACATGCTTAAGATTTTAATCACGGTTATGATTTAAGTATTCTCTTGTTAATTTTTTATTACACTTATAACTTTCAGCAATATTAATTTCTAGTTTTAACTAGTCGTAAATAAAAGCACGAAGCATTTTTTTTTTCTTTTTACAATGATAAATCAATAAGTTTACGTAAGAAACCCACATTTTGAAAAATCTCACGTGAGATTGGGGGAGGGGGGAGGGGGTTAAGTAAAATCTCACGACATCTCACCATGGGGGGAGGGAGGGTCAAAAAAAAGAAAAAAACACCTCACGTAATTTATGGACGCTCCCTAAGACAGTCTGTAGGATATTAATTATTATTTATTAGTAGGTATATACAACTATTAACTATAGATGCGTTAGAAATAAAAAGAAAGTATAATTTTTATAACTTTTATTAATATAAATATTAAAATTATTATTAATAGGTACTCGGTTCTCATTAAATTAAATATAAAAATTATACATTATCATACGTTTGGTGAATTGTATCTAAATTGAGCATAGAGCACAACGCTACCCCCACACTATACAAAACACGCACTCAAATCACACGAGGAACACATTGTATGGAAATTATTTTATCAGTCAATAATTTACGAAAATAGTTACTAAATATGAGGTATGCTGCCTTATCAGGTGGAAAATTATAATTAATAATAAATACTGATTTAAATAAACTCAATTATGTCGCTATTGTAGCTCGCAGGGAACGCTGTGTGAGGCAACGTTGTGCGAGACTTCGCCGAAGTCACCCCAATCGTATTGCCCAGTTTTACTCTTAGTAAGAAGTTGTTACATAATGACACGTCTGGACAATCATCTTATGGAATACTTCGGCTGGCTCGTCTATAGAGGAACTGTGAACAGCTGCCTAGCGATCGTGTCGACGTCAACTATACACACGATTAAACATTTTACAAGAAATGTACAAAACAAACAAATCAACATAACACATTCAAATACACAATTTCATTAATTGAGCAAAAGGCACTATGCAATATAAAAAATAAAGATTTTTTAACGTTTACGATAACTTTAGTAACGAGAAACGAAGCGAGTAACAAAAGCTATGCAACGTGCCTTGAGCCCTCGACAACGACACATGAACGTGCACCCTACAGCTACGGTCTCGCATCAGCGTCCGGTATCGCATAATCGCCCGTGGTGCGCTAACACTTGACGAGATGTTCGTTACACTACACTTATTTGGGAAATCCCACACCTAGTCGACGTTATTGACTAACATAAAAAAATGTGTGCGTGTACTAGTGTACACACGTAAGAAGTGAAACTTCTTTATGACCTTATTTTTCAAAAAATAATTTACTATATGCAACTTTACAAAAATACGTCGAATCACGCGTGGTAGAGATAAGAAAAAGATGGCGCGTAACGGAAAAATGTCACGCGTAACGAAAACATGTTACACTAAATTTTTTTCCAACCCCGATAAAGAAGTTTCACTTCAAAAATGATAAACTGTAACTGTAAAATACAAAAGAACTCAAAGGTGAATTGCCGAGCGTCGTGGCGGTAATGTGCTCACAATCAACAATCCTGCGCTCCGACGAGGCTGGATTTCTGAAGGCACTTGGTATTACCCTTAACGAGTCGACACACTGGACCACGACGATTGTTGTACATCGGAGACTAATTTGGCCTATTATATGTATATTAACTTTATATGTCGCTTTCGTACATTTTCACTTACATTGAAATAGCTATCCGAACGACACGAGTTGCCGTAGAAAATCTACTGTATAAAAATTCCATATGCGTTAATAGGCTTTTCATTTCGTCATTGCCTTAACTATATTATTTAATTGTCCGTACGATATTAGGTATTGAACGCGATTAGTGCACTCTCATCGGCAATTATACGAATATCGAAATGGTTTTCAACCATGTTACAACGACAAAAAATCGAATTATAAATATAAATTCAAATATTGTATATTTGTTTATACAAAGCAATTGTTCTATGCTTTACATGTAGTTTATAATATATATGTCAACGTAATTTTACTAAGTTCCTTCGATTACAAGTTCACTGGTCACAATATATACATTGGTTTTGAGAATTACGCTTTGGCTATAGAGTACAGATACTTTGGATTAAAAATATAATCGTATGATAATATAACATGACTATGTAACAACAATGGCGTTAGTATCTATTGCATTATTATAATTGATACGGAACACATCAATTTCACATTACACTGTAATACAACGCAGCGATCAATCGTATAAAAGTTATTATTTTGACATAAAGGTACATATAATCTATTAAATACATAATGTATTTACAAACCGTTCTACGTACTAAATTAAAATTTTCAGTTAAAGTCTTTGGTGGTTAAATCCGATTTGAAAATATAATTGTCGATATGCAATGAACGACGTTAACATCGAAGTGTAGATATAGGAGTCGTGAGTATTATATTCGGAGCGGCAGTTGCTCGCCGCGGGCGGGTTCAACGTGAGACGAAACAATCGATAAAAATAATTTGTACACGATCTTACCTACTTTATTATGTAACTATACACACTTTACAACTTACTCGATAAACTTAATAGTAATAGGCTGCGTCATAAATGACATCGATACAACTATGTTACTGAGGTAAACTATATAGGATCCATCGTTTGTCGTCGCGCGACACTAGCGCCATCTGATATGGAACTGCCAACGACTCGGCGTCGAGAACAAGTTACAACTAGTTTGTTATTCAGTATTCTAGACTACTCTGCACACGCGCCGTGCGCAATCAATTAGTATAAATGCAGAGAAGATTCAAGAATTGATTATACAATTTACACGATAACTAACTGTTCCATTCCGCGACGGACGCGTCATGCAACGCAAACAATCACTCGACTAATGTGCGCCACATCAGCGCTGTATTGAACAGGGCTACCCTGAAAACATTTCTATATATACTCTACATGTATATATGTAAAATACCATTTTTAAATTTCGGATTAATTAAAATAAATCATGTGCATTGTGCTTCATTAAAAACAATCAACTAGTACTTAACCGTAGTTTACATCAGACACCCAAAAAAAATGTACACCTTAAATAAAGGGCATCTGACGTAACCTTATTCAAATAAACAATAGCTGCTCGAACATAGGGGATGAATATTTTGAGATAGCCCTGTACAATTATAAAAACAGACAGTCTCACACGAGTGTAATTTTCTATGCGTATTGTACTCTAAATAAACCTGTTTCATTATTAACGAGAATTTAAATTGAGAAATTATGAGAATTGTAGAGGGACTATGTCCCGTGTGAGACTGTCTATACAACGGCCTATGTATAATATAAACGTACGTATAAAATAAATTAAACAACGCGGCGAGCATTTCACTAGCTACGCTTACAACTAGGATTCGAAGAGCCGAAGGCTTGAGGTAGATAATATGCGATACAACGCACTCCACTACCACTGGGATATCGGTACACACGGATAGACAGTGCATTTCATCTATATACATATTTTATAATTATAGTACATTGGAGTCATTGCAAACCATAGGTAAATTTACTAAAAGTGTGATTTCATCACTAATTTATGTAATACAAAATATAATTATTATGAAAGTAAAACGACATAGATTTAGAAGAAACAACATCCTACCTAAGTAGAAATTATCACCTTAAATTCACAATAACTCCAAAGTACTTTAAATGCAATTTGATAAGAACACATTGAATACTTTAATCATTTCACTGCTGGTACGATAAATTGTACTTAAATTATAACAATAATAAGGTGAATTTCCTCTCGAAACACTCCCTAACTATACAATTACAAATTTAATTAAAAAATAATTCACATCGTCGCTTATATTGCATTTATGAAAAATGTATCTGTACAAGATCCATTTTGTGCAAATTTGTGATTAAATATAATAAATGCTCATATGTTTAACAATTGTAACAGTTAAATAACATTAATAATATCGTCAGAATATATACGATATGCTATAAGCGACGATAACATTTAAAGATTATGAAATGCAAAGTCTATACAGCTGGAATCACTAAAGAATAAAATCAAATAGTGACTAATCTTAGTGTATTATTTATGTCATATAATCATAATTATTTATTAGTATTGTAGTAATCATTTGTGGGTAACATTAAATATTTGAATTATTATATTAATATAATTTAAATAAAATGATTGAAGAATGTATGTCAGCATTAAAAAATAATCGTCAAAATTAAAGTTAGTAATATCTGTCCCTAATTACAACAGTCGCTATATGATTTTACTCTTTACCATCCATTGACACGGTACAACTTGTATCATCATACAAGTCATACCCAACACGGATAAATTCTATGACCCAAGTCACCGATGTATAGAAACTAGAAGTGACAGTTGCGAGTCAATCGAGCGTCTTCCATCCATAGAGCACTAGAAGTGACTCGTGTCTATTCCCATGTCGTGGAGCGCGAGTGCGAGGGCTAGCAGGGCGGCTGCGAGAGCGTGCCGTTGGGTGCAGCTTTGCGCTCAGCTTGTAGCGGCTGTAGCGGTTCTGCAGCTGCGTCATCTGAGGTTCGTGAACGGAGGGAAGAAAGTTCCCGAACCCAGGACGCGATACGACCAGACACGCCGAATAGATTCGACCCGGAGCCTGTCGCTACGGCGCCCACGTTCACTTCCTGCATCTCTTGCTCTTCTTCTGGAACAAAATATACGCCATTAAGCTACTTCGATTAGACACTTGGAATAATAACTTTATAGATAATAATTCTCGTTTGTCATTTTTTATCCCCTCTCTTACTTTTAAGTTGTTTTCTGTCAGGAACTTTTGATAACTGTTGGATAGAACTCAGCAAAGTACTGCCAAACCACGGCTCAAATCAATTTTAAGCCTTTATTAACAGCGGTATATACAAATTGTTTTAGCTATAATCTATTTAAGCATGAAGCACCGGTCGTAGATAACTTCAAATATTTATCTGTACACTAGTAGTGATGTTATATGCAAAACGATTTCAGCAAATTCTAGTGAAATACACGGGTGCTGTACCACGCTAAATGGTCTTTGGTCGCAGAAAATGATAACAAGTGCTTGTATGAACATGCAATGGCCGCATACTCACGATTAAGAGGTCGTCTGCTCACTACTAACGTCTGGCTTGATCGTGCGGACAAAAGAATGAAAGATTATAAAATTTTGATCACATTTGATGCTGCTTTGTTATCATTTACTGGTACCAAAGATATCATAGTTTAACAGGACTTTGGGTGAACTGATTTGTTTAAAATTATTTTGGGTATTGGAACAAAATATGATAAAATATAATGTAGGTGGTGAAGAGGGACATTAATTAACACTACTTTAGGTTACATAAAAAAATATTATGATGTGCATTTGTTTTATCAGGTTGCATGGTTGTTGTAGTATGAAAGTAATAATATGAATTTCTCGGCACGGCAGTTACATATTAGCCATTCTCACAAAACTCAAAACTAATATATACATTCCAGTGAATAGTAGAAAATTAGAAAAATGTTAATTTTACTCGGGTATTTCAGCACTGAATTGGATATATGTGACAGATAATTACTGAGTGTACCCATCTCCTAATTACCTGGTTCCGAGGAATGTGTATGTGCTTGTGTATCTTTACGCACTTGCAGTATACATATAGACATATGTTGTAGACACGATGACGCGCCCGTGTGATAAGTGTGTTTGCGTCTGGTTATTAAGTGTGCGTGTATATGCATGTGCATGTGCGTGTGTGGTGCGTGTGTGATGCGTGTGTATATGCGTGTGTGTTAGCCACGGCAGTACGCATGTGTGTGTATGTGCGTGTGTGTACGCGTGTGTTT
>CAJQZM010041518.1:33517-52015 GCA_907164665.1 Colias nastes | reverse complement strand
TACCAGCAGCCGCTCCAATACCAGCACTACAAGTACCCCGCGTGGGCCGAAGTACTGGGCTGGGGGCTCGCCTGCTCTTCCATATTGATGATACCATTGGTCGCGATATTTAAACTGGCCACTACGCCTGGGACTTGTCGGCAGGTTAGTTATTTTTAGGGCCGATTTTTCAATACTTGGATAAAACTTATTCGTCGAATAATGTATAAAACTACCATTTTAAAAACGTATTCTAATTGCCCGTATTTGACAGTTTACGTGACATTTTAATATTATCGTGTAATACTTTATTGGACGGATAAGTTTTATCCAAGCATTGAAAAATCGGCCCTTAATTTAATATTGTGATAGTTAGTTACGTTGGAACATAAATTGTGATTTATAAAATTTATTTTCACTTGAAATTTTCGTGTTGATATTATTAGTGAAAATTCAATTTAGTGTCGCTTTAAAATGTTAAAATATAATATAACTACATTTAATTTTTTAAATTCAAATTTTATTTTGAATTTTGATTTCACTTTTAGTATCATGTTAAATGTTATATTTAAAAGGTATTGAACGGGATATAAATAAAAAAGGTTTTTAAATGAAACTAGAACGAATTGTTACGATATATTTTTATTTATTTTACTTGTAAAAAAATTGGCTGATATGTTTATCATTTTTCATATAAATCTTCAGCGTATAGCCTGCTGCATATCACCAGAATCTGAACACGAAGCCATCAGAAGTGGAGCTCCAGTATCTCGGTTCACTTGGAAACATTGGCTTTATGTTTAAAGCCAACCAAGGCCTATACTTAATATTTTAAACATGTGACAGACATAGCCTTTTTTTACGTATTTTGCGTACTTAACAATACAATACAGCCATGAGAATCAGGTAGAATTTATGGTGTGACAGAAATGGAGATAATGGTCGCATTATGTATGGATATATTATATGGTAGTTATTTTCGCTTTTGGGGTATATTTATTATCATCGATAGGTGATGAATGTCATTGATGGTGACTTGATGGATAATTTCGTGTTTTCTGTTAATTGAGCTTTAATTTTCTTACCTATTATATTGTAACATCAAAGCGATGACCTATCGCACGACAACTTATTTTATACTTATGTATAGAATAGAACTAAACAAATAAAAATCATATAATAATATTCGTCGTATAAACTAGTTACATATTAAGTATGTTAGGTATTAAGGTGGGTTGATATTTGATAAGTGGCGGGCCTATAGATTAAATAAAATAAATAAAAGTGAGTAAGTACTTATATAAACATATTTTTTCAGTATTCAATATTATCATAGATTGAAACAGCCTATACGTTTTTCGTCAAGCTATCATTTATTGGCGCGGATTATAATATGTACGTACCTTAAAAATTTGTAAGTTTGTTTGGTTAAAAAAAAACTGTTGATTTATTATAACACAATCTCATTTTTTTTTTTTTTTTTTTTTAATATGTCTATAATATTTGTAGAAAGTTATAGAACCTTTGTAGAATAATTATAGGCTTAATATTATGTATGTATGTATATTTAAATAAATGCTTATGTAGATAAAGCAACGTTCATACCTCTGAAAAACGCATTAGCATTCCTATTTAGGAAGTATTTTTTCTACGGATAGTATTAGTGGATCAGTTAGAACAATCAGTATTAGTAAATATTAATATTATAGACTGCAATGTTACGTAAATCAAAAACATTCTCGTATACTTACTTAATTAGAATGTTATTTAACTTATTTTCTTGGAATTTCTTTGCTCTAGAGTCTAGGTGTTAATACAAAATTCGAAGCAAAGAAAAATCCCACAAATAAAAGATATTGTTTGTGTGTGTTTTTGTTTTTGCATATTAAAAGGTAAATTGTTATATTTTTTTCCAAAATCCTATTTTTTCCAAAAGTAGGTATACATTCTAGAAGTTTCCTATTTATGTATGTTTTTAAGCATTGCAGTCTATAAAATATTAGTTACTATTTGATATTGCTTAAAATTTACTGTGTACCGCTAGTAGTTGTTCAAATAATATGACTGGCAGGTCTGTGACAGTAAACAATAATTTTGTATAGTCTGTATTTTATTCTCTGTACCCGTTTTTAACAGATTATATAATTATGAAGAATATAAGTTTTGCTATAAGCTGTGTTGTTTTTAGCGCCAAATTATAAGTATTATATAGGGTATTAGATGCTCAGTATAGAAATGTTATAATATATTGTATCTTCTTTAGTAGTTGTGTTTAGAAAAAAGGCTTTTAAGTAGGCTTAAAATTGCTTTAATTTTTATAATAATTCATTTTGTTACCTAGTTAAATAATATTATAATGTACTTAGTACTTACTTACCTACTATTAGAGATTAGAATGAATTCATATTTTATGTTTGAAAATGTACGTTACATATTTGAAAATACTCTCTTGTTTATATACACTATTTTAATTAATTTGATTTGTTGTGTTTAAATATTTTGCTTTATCTTTAAGCTTATAAATGTTGAATGTTATACGCTTAAAATATTTTAATTGCCGGAATTGTATGGATGCGCTTTATTACGATAAATAATATAAATAACTGTATATTAGAATGTTTATAAAAATATACGCTCCCGGCGAGTAAAAATGTACCATGTTGTTATTGTACTCATTGTAAATACCATGATAAATCATTATAAATGTTAAAAATAATTGGATGTGTATGTAGGTGTTTAGATCGATGTGAACTGTGTTCAGTTGTTTATAAATAAATGTATTAGACAGTATTTTGGTGTTTTATTTTCCATAAAAATAATATTCCAATAATATTCATAAATAATTCCTTAAAGTTTAGAAATTTTAATAAAGCGCCACCTAGAGATATTGTTAGTAAACATTTACGTATATGTAGTATTAATATTAGTTCATACTAAGATACATAGGTGGCGCTTTTCTAGAATTAGAAAGGTAGGGTTGGTTATAAAGTAATTATAATAATGTAAATTTGATTGCCTTTCAAGATAATATCTCTATTGTAGGTACCTATGTGATAAGGTTTAAAAGTTAAAGGAAAATCAAATAACAAATCGACAACGTATAGTATTATATGTGTTCCAACTTTTTCCCATAAGACGGTAGAGATGTTACCTACGTAGATTTGGAATTAAGCTTGAAGTAACACACAATAGCATAATATATAGTTAAATATAGAAAAACCAAACCAAAACATAATATACGAGTTAAGTTACCAAAAACTATAATACATGATCAGTTCGCACACGTACAAAACAGACGCACATACAAAGTTGAGACAGAAAGAGTCATGCTCACTTTCTGTGTTTGATTATAATTAGTCACTATGTCAACTAGTTTTTCTTATTTTCTCACTAAATTATAATAATAAAGAGCTTATCACCATAAGAACGGAAAGAAAACCAGAGAAAGTTAGTTACAAATATCATTATAATCATTTACCGCAGCCCGCGGTTTAGTGCGATACATTGATGTGAAACTGACGTCTAGAAAGTTCCATAAAATCTTATAATAATATGTAATATGTATATTAAACTGAGCGACATCTTATAGTAGTGTATTTCAGCCAAAAGCGTAAAGCGTCCCATAGCAAAATAAACGTTTAATAACACGCTTTTATTTGCTTCACCTGTATTTAACCAACTCCTTTAGACTCGATTTTGAACCAATTTAAACGAACAGACTTAATTCTTACTTTGTATACAGTATACTTATTGTTATTAAGGATCGGTGACAATGCAATTATTTCCTGAGTTTAAGTGTGTTTTTTTTAAACTATATTAATTATTATTTTACTGGCTTTAAACCTCAACTTCTTGTAAGTCACGTGTTCGGTGTTACCTTGGGTGTTACCAATACCACAGATTAGTAAAAATGTTACTGCGTGACCTAGACTCATGAAAATGTGCTCAGATTTTGACAAGTTCAGTCTTATCTTTCTCTCTTTGGGTTGCTGCTCTACATTGTATTATTTTTTTCGTAATTTAGACCGTTTAGTCTAAAATTACCTGCTCCATGTTATACGTAAATTCTAATAATAATCAGGGTAGCTCTATATTATGTAGATACGAGTACTATGAGTCATAGGTTTTTATTCATTATTAATTTTTATGAGTTATTGATATTTTATAATGTAATTGTAACTTTAAGTAGTCGATAGAGTTCAGACTCTACATAGTATTATTTCATACTAATACATACTTGTATACGTAGTATATTATTATTAGTCTGTGCTAATACATATTGTCACAAATCTCTACCAAAATCAACTTCGACTAACTTCGGTTTCGATAACTTGTCAAACTTACTATACTGAAGACAAAACTGCAATAGGTATTTATTATTTATAAATGAATTTTGAATTTCCAAATCATACATTTTTGTTTTAATTCAAAGCAATTTCTTTAATCGTTAAAAATGATTGACTTTGACCTTTAAAAAAAAAAGAATTCACTTATGTACATACTGAGCATCGGAAATTAGGTTTCTTGCAATATTTACTTTCTTCAACAGTCTCGAATATACCTACAACAGAAACCACGATGCTCTTTCATACTTTTAGATAAGCCCATAAAAGGACAATAACAATAAAAATCAACGTATTTGGTATTCCGCTATCAGATAGGTACACCTTATCCAACGAAACGTCTGATATAATTTAAATTAATTACATCCAAATATGTTCTAATATTACTTAACGTAACTTACTCAAGTCGTTGTATAACTTATGACGTAAGCGCATAGTATCGGATAAAGAGTTCTAATTAAAAAGAAATTTATTATTTGCAATTAAAATGCTTCGTCAATTCAGCTATTTATGTATTCTGCGATTCATTTGAATATTAGTTAACTGTCATACAGTTGTGTATTTATAGCTAGCTCTTGCACGCGAGTTTATGCGTTAATGTCTTCCTTATTTAAACACTTTTCACTGCAAATAATAAGTAATAACTGAGTGTGAATATTTCTTAAGTAGCTACTCTATAATTTTAAAAGTACATAGTGTTTTAATAACCAAATATTTAAAAAAGTTAGCTGATTCTTTTAATACAGTAATACAATATAGAGATGCGAGTATCTCTACTCTTTTCAGCCAATCAATATTCAATACTCTTGGGTTATTATACTATCGTGCGTGTTGGAATACAACTTTATTTTAATAACTGTTTTATATTTATGTTCTTATATTATTATATTTTATCAGTATGTATATCAAACGTAATTTACATTCCACTCTCCTTAATTATAATATGCACAATTGTGATTAAAATGATATACCCACTCTATCTCTCATAATATTTATTCAATTGTAAATAACATAATATTGAAGATGAATTATTACAATAAAATCTTTCATTCTGTTAGTTATAACCTTAAATATGGCTAAGTCAATTGGTATAATATATAATGCTCCTGGTAAACATACGAAACAGTACTCTACTTTTTTGCCGGTTATTGCTCGGTCAACGCCAAGGATGAAGTCAGTTCAAGTACTAAATTGATATTACTTTTCGTACAAATATAAATTATAGAGATATTATACAATTAATTAAGCCATGGCTCTACATTGATTTAGTATTATATTGTAAGTATGGTTTATAATAAACATTCTTAGACAAATATATACATAGGTACATGCTGGCTTTGCTAAGAATAGGTTAGGTGTTTTACTTTGAATGTTGTAGTTAAATTTTAGTTAATAAAATATTACGTTTAGTTTCAAGACCTTAAAAACAATCAGTTCAACAAACCTTTTTATAAAGCTGTTTGTATTATACAACCGAGGAATTCGCAATAACACAAGTGTTTTTTTCTTACATAATTTTCGTAAACCAAGTCATTCCTATGACAAAAGGCGAAGTTGAAACCGGACCATCCGTTGGGTGCGCGAGCGCAACCCACCGTGCAAGTTTCTGACACTCAAGAAATTCAAGCGCCAGACCTCAGTTATGCGTTAGACGTCGAGGGGTGCGGACGTCGCGTCCAGTGTGTCGAATAAAACGCAGACGTGTGTTCCTAAATTGTGATTAAACAATTGACGTGATAATAAGTTTATTTTGTCAATGTGATAATGGATGTTTAGGTGTGGATTTATTTTTCATTGGTAAGTGTCGACTCGAGCGAAGCGTGAAGCCCTATTTATATAGAGGCTTCGAATAGTACTTTTTGAAAGGTTTCACTTTGACTTTTGCTATCCGTATTTTGTTAGTGTGTGATTGTGTAATTATGAGGTTATTTACAGTGTTTTTTGTGTGAATTTCGTAGGAACAGTTATTAGGGCGAGCCGAATCTCTTCGACCTTGTAGTTTCGATGGTATGCCTTGCGGCTGTGGAAATGTGAACGTAGAGCGGCCCAACATTAACCTAGGCATTCTTACCAACAATTTGCGACAACGGACTTATGTATTCTTATGTAAAGATATTTCTACAGTTTTATTCAACGCATTTGAGCTTTTGCTCTACCAAATTTAGGTTGGACCATAAAATACAGAGAAATCTATCGAAATTACATAAGAAAGTCTGTTTTATTTTATTATTTATTTGCAAATGTGATTACATGAATACATACATGCTTAAATAAATGTGTAATACACACAAATCTAAAGTAAAACTAAATGAAAATAATCTTCTTATAAACTCACTAAATGCGAGGTAGAGCCAACTTTATTAGCAATGGTATTTGTATGACATAATTTTTATAAGGTCTGAGATCTCAAAGGAAATAGGTATATAGAGTAATTATTACATAATGGTATAAGCTAGCTGTTATGGCACCATAAATATTTTATTTAATGTTTCCGTTAAATAAGTTAGCAAAGATAAAAAAAGCTTCTTTAATTCCTAAAATCAGTATCTAATTCTAGGAATTTCAAGTGTTTTTCTGGTCTCTAGGTAGAGATGTTTTATGATATAGACGGAAATATATTTCTGCGTATTGTACACAATGTAGAGAAAAAATATTAATATAACCAAATTATGCCTGGATAAAAGTAAAAAGAGAGAGTTTTCAATTTCGAAATGCTTATTTAGAGTTTATTCTACTTCGCCTGTTTGTTTGAATAAAGTTTAAGATAACATTATTTACTGAACTCGATTTAGGTAATTAGCCTAGAATATAACTGAAGTAAGAATAATTTATTCAATCAAAATAACATTATTATTAGAGCTCTACCATAAACTCTCTACCATACTACATCGGGTTCATCTTATACTGGTTTATCAAAAACCGCTTTTTTCTTTAGAATCAAAAGGGCAGGAGTAATTATAGAGACTCTGGACTCTGGACTGTGAAGGTCGTATATTCGATTCCTACCTGAGAAAATTAAGAAATAACTCCTTTTTGTTTAGGTCTTAGGTCATAGTATCATTAATATTATGCAGTAAAAAATACGTAGGTAAGAATACCTAATTTTGTAGTTAAAATGTTGCATGTTGAAAAAGATGCTTCTTTGGTGGGAATGTTTAAGTTTGAACATTAATAAAATTGCTATTATTATTATATCTCATTTGCACTTTTGTGTTTTGTGCAATGCATTATAATTATATTATAGAAACTCTCTTATTTTAATATTTTAACATTGCTCTACATTTGGCACTTCAAATATAAAATTGGTTGCACGAGTTTAAATAAAAGAAAAATGGACTCTAATCCTACTTACAGTGTGTATTGTGTAAGGTTCTTCTCATAAAACACGCAAAATTAAAATCCTGAGCTGCTTTTATTTACTTTAGTTTTTAAAAGCCATAGTGATATATTTATTATGATATAGGGTAAGGTCGCCTTAGTCGTACCAGTTCAAGGAAAATAGCTATAGGGGAGACCGGGTACAAAAGTAACACTTTGTACTTGTACCTTGATTTCTGACTGGGTGTTACTGTTATCATTAAATTAATATAACCATATATAAATTTAGTTTATATTCTTTACACTAGCAACTCAATTTATTATATTATGTAGTGTTTTATATTAAAAAAGTAAATTTAAAAAAAAATCGTCAGTTGTTACTTTCGACCCCGTAAGCAGGTCGAAAGTAACACGTCGTGGGTCGAAAGTAACAAGACAAAGGGGTTGGTAATTAATACAATATTATGATGGTAAATCAACAAATTATTTGTTTAAAGACTTTGTATTAATAACACATATAAACTTTTGTATTTTAAATATAATACTTACAAATATAATACAAAAAAATCGATAAAAAATATTCGAAGTTTAAGTAATGAGATTAATTAAGGGAATCATTCTTTTATAATTAAAAATTCTGCATCCTGCATCAACCAACAGGACCCTCGGCAATACGAAAAAAGCGGAATGTGTTCTCCTAGACCTAGAGCATTAATGGCAACAGCAACAGTTACTAATTTTCCAGGCTCTGCTAAGGTTATGGCACCTACTTGTTTAATCCCTTTTTAATCTACAATTTTGCTAGGTTTTTGGACAGTGGTCACCCCTGTCTCGTCCATATTCCAAATATATTTTGGCTCAAATTGGTACCTTTCCCAATACCTCAGCAAGGTTATCAAAAAAATTATTCACATTATGCTCGTTGATGGAGTTATCTGAAAATAAACTGCAGAGCACTCGATTAAATAGTCGCGTAGATTACTTTACTTGTTATTAGTAAATCTCGATCGACGCAAGGTAGCTGCACTAGTATTACCGGCTTTTAGGTATTTTTTTTATAAATCTATATAATGTTACATGGCAAATATTATATTTTTGCAAGGCCTCTAATTGTTGCACCATCTTTCAAAATGCTCTTCAGCCGTGTCGGTAATTCCTCGATCAGTAGTTCTAATGCGTTGTCGCGGCATTCTGTTGAAGTAAAGATGTACATAAAAATATACATAATCATAATGGGACAAAAATAACATGTTACTTTTGTACCCATAGGGCTATGTTACTTTTGTACCCGTCTATATTTTTGCCAAGACGTGCAACAAAACTTTAAAACGGAACGTGCTACATAAAAATGATTATGAGCAATGTACAATTACACTAATCAAGAATGGATATGCAAACATTCAGATTTCTATCATCCTTTTAAGACTACGTAAACGTTTAATAAAAAAATGTCGAAAATCTTACTTTTGATTCGTGAAAACACGTAGCGTCCTGTCACACAGCCTAACAGCGCGTGGCGCACGCGGCGAATGAATACAATTAAGGGGGGCGCTCTCGGCTATCGCCTGACAGAGGCTAAGCGGTGTTCGCCCATTGGATAAATCTAGAGAGCATTTGTTACTTTCGACCCACCGTTACTTTTGTACCCGGTCTCCCCTAATTTCTATTGTAATATAAATAAAAGAAAAATCTTTGCATATATAAATTCTTCATTTACTAACGAATCAACAAAGACTAATAAGACATATAAAAATCTTTTAATAAAATGTTTTTTATAGGTTTTACAAAAACCTTCCTTCGGTACGACTTAGGCAACCGGTAGCCTTAATCGTACCACCCATGGCCTAAGTCGTACTTAGAGTAAACATATATCTTTCCAACTAGAATTCTAAGGACAATTAAAAAACTGCGTAGACTTAATATATGCTACGAGATCAATTTCAGTCTTACTTATAATAATAATAATAAAAAAACGTTAGTTTCATTTCGTAATAATGAGTACCTTTAGGAAATAAAACTATCATTTTTTTTAAATGCATATATCACAAATGTAATTTTTAGTTTTAATTTCGAGATCTGCACATAAATCATGTACCCATCCTTTGCATTTAATACATTGGGTCATATTTTCTTTGCGATCTTCGTTGCATAGTTTGCACAACCAATTTTCTTTAGCGTCTAGTTTATTATCTTTGTTAGATTTCCTGTCTATCTTTCTTTTTTTATTAGTTGACTTGTGTTCCTTTTTCTTTCTTAATGTTTTTTCAAATTTAATATAGGTCTTCAAAGAGTTATAAATTTTCTTTGCCATATTGATCACCTAAAAGAAAAAATTGAAATTAGCAAAAAATATCTCTGTAACACCTAAGTCGTACCGGTACGAATTAGGAAATTTATGCAGGTACGAGTTAGGCAACGGGGTGTACAAAGTTAAAAACCAAAATTAATAACATAACCTAGAAACCGTTTACCGTTTAACCTAGCTCATATCAACCAGAAAACACTATAAAAACAGACATGAATCAAAAAAATATTCGTTTCAACACAATCTTTTGTGAAATTGCTTATGAATGACGTAAAAATATTAGTGAAAACTGTGCAAAAAACTTACTTTTTCATTATTTTTTGATCGCGAATTCCGGCAAGCCGCCGCGTGTTGCTGTTTACCCGTGGTACTGAGTAGAACCATATTGCACCGCTAGATGTCACCTTTTCATGACGGGTGCGCAGATATCGACGTGGTACGACTTAAGCGCTGGTACGACTAAAGGTACTTTACCCTATTTGACCGCCTCCTTGGTACAGTGGTTTACGCGTGAGCGTAACACCAAGGGGTCCTGGGTTCGATTCCAGGTGGAGACGAAGAAAAAAAAATGTCTCGGTCTGGTAGGACACAGAAGGCTGATCATCTACTTGTCCCTAAAGAAAATCGATCAGTGAAACAGATGTATAATGCATCTGCCCCTTACTCCACTAGGGGACACGGGACATCACTTTAGTGATATATTTTCATAAAATACAAAATAAAATGTATACAATTTTTATGTACGTTAGTATGTAAAAAAGTAATAAAAGGCAGTCCCGTATAAAATGTATACAATTAGAGATACTTAATTGTACTATAATTAACATTATACACGGGCTTCAATCTAGTTAGACCTACATAATGTAGCGGTTACATATAAATATATAAATAACTGTAAACCACTTTTTCAAACTACTTTTATTTTTGTAACACATTCGTAATATCTTTACAATGTTATAATTTATACCGAAGAGCCAAAAAAAGAAGATTTTCATAAAAAATAAAAAAATGATACTGTTTAAAGAAATTGTAGATCTGTTTTTTCCCGTGGTAATATATTTTCCCGCTCTTCTAACGTAATTTTGCTCCATATTTTTTTTAAACAAATTTAAACAAAAATTAATTATCTGTTACATTCACAGTTCACACCAAAGTATATTTTTCCGACAATATAAATACAGAATTCGCTTTTTGTGAATTTAGGAAACAATTGTTCTTTTAAAACAATTATAACAATTATATCTAGGTATTCGAATTTTTTACAGAAATAAACATTTTATGTAATGTAATTCAATGTACAACTTTTTATATACAAATCTAGATAACCTGGTTGTTCACTTTTTATGTAGGTAATATTATAATATCAACAGCAAGACAAGCTGAGAAATGGTATTCAATAATAAACCACTGAGTAATTATAATCTTAATCTATACCTACTTATATTACAGTTTGTTTGTTTGTTTGAACGCGCTAATCTCGGGAACTACTGGTCCGATTTGAAAAATTATTTCAGTGTTAGATAGCCCATTTATCGAGGAAGACTATAGAGTATAGACTATATATCATCTCGCTAAGACCGACAGGAGTGGAGTACTGCGGGTAAAACTGCGGAGCACAGCTAGTCTGATATATCCTTACTAAAAAATGCGTGAAATATTATTTCAATTTTCATTAACAAATAAAATTCATTTTACTGAATATATTATTATCGATGTACGATGATAATATAATGTACAATTACATAAAAACGTAATCGTTAGCAATCCTAACTACAATAGAAATAAATAACTTTCAAATAATCGTTCAGAAATAACGATCTATATAATCAAAAGAGTTAATTATTTAGTTTGTCTATTCATGTAACGCTGTCAAAAATATTAACATGTATTGTTGAGGGGTAGTTACCACATGCAATATTGGTATTAAGGTTACATAAATACGATATAATAGGGGCCATCCATTAATCACGTGATGTTTTTTTTGGCATTTTTTGACCCCCCCCTCCCCCTCCCCCTTGGTGATACGTGGTGAGGTTTAAGACTACCCCTCCCCCCTATATCACGTGTATTTTTTCGTACCTGCAAAGAATCTATTTTTTATTTATAAAAAAATACTGGTACCTATAAGTATCATCTAATTTTATTATAGAAAATTAAAGACTACTATAATAAACGTTCAGAGGTAGACAGAAAGATTGCAGTTTGTTTTTGAATGACATAAAAATAATGAAAGAAATGCGAAAAAGTTGTACGCGTTTGACTAAAAATAAATAAATGTAACGCCGCTTTTCGGTTGAGTATCGCGCGCTTGCCGAAAAAATAAATACACGTGATATTATATTACTTTACCCCCCCTCCCCCTGGTGATATTTCGTGATTTTTTGATGGACCCCTCCCCCCCTTTCGAGCCTCACGTGATTAATGAACAGCCCCATATGTATTATTAATGTAAGTAATCGGTGGTAAATGTTAAAATATGTAATGACGATTCGAAAGTGCTTCTAAAAGAAGTCTAATTGAATAAATAAATGTTTGAATTTGTGTTTGAGTTTACGATTTCAATGAGGTATCTTAAAAATTTAACTTGGAACACTTTAGCTTGCAGACATACAAAATGAAGAACGACATAAAAAATCGACTTATATTTTAGTTTGATAGTTTTATTACTTCTATATCTACACAATTACTCCAAAAAAATTGGAGAAATATCGTAAATTATACATGAATACAAAATTTTAAAATAGATATTTGTTTCATTACTTCTTAAACGGTTTCAATTAATTCGAATTAAAGACAGACATTAAATACAATGTACATTAATTTTGATGACAATTTACCCAAATATTACCAAACGATTTAACCCTAAAAGACCTATCAGAATAATTACAGCTACATATTTTTTTTAAATCCTTTAACAAAAAGTATTTAACATATTTTCGCATTACGTTTAACACCACTATACTGGTTCCTCGTAAGAAACTAGAATCACCAAATAAACCCAAGTTAAAGGAAATAAAACACGTCTCAGACATGCAATGTTATGTCACGATTTCGTTGCTTCACTGGTTTAGAACGATCAAACATTATGGCGTGGGAAATTAATTGATTAATAATTACACTTTTTTATTTATGCCATTTGATGGAAGCACTAATGAAGCATATTTTTTAGTTCGTTGAATGGAATGTGTAACTAAATAGGTGATCTCTCTACTTCATTGGGTTTTACTTTGTTACTGATAAATCCTTATGTCACAGTGCAATTTTAAATACAATTATCAAAGTTTCTAATTTAATAAGAATAAAAATAAAAACGCAGTAGAATAATTGTATTTTCAGGGTATTTTTATATGCTATCATATTTTCTTTAAAACACCTAATAATAATGATTTCATAATACATGTTAACCTGTGTAAACATTTATAAAGGTTTATTTTTTCGTTAACAATCTTATCTTTAAATGTTTGAACATTTAAAAAAAAAGAAGCTTAAACGCTTGAAGGATATACCTTCAGCACAGCATTGCGGAAAACAACCAGTCTATACTCCAACAAGACAAACATAACTTTACCTCTATTTCCATTGTGCATTTGCATTGTATCAATAAACTATTTATATAATAGCATGTACCTTCTAGACGCAATAAATAGACCTGTCCTGAACATTGTTAGGCATTCGGCGGTTTCATAACTTTATTGTAGTCTCTCGAACTGGTATAGCTGGCTTGTACAATTTGGCAGGTTTAGAATGACGCATGTTAGAATGCGATTGCATTTAAGGGTTAATTCTTGAAGTATATTCTATAGAGAGATATGGGCTTATATTTGAGTTGTGATTTGGGTATTTAAGGTGATGTTTAATTATAATTTTGTATTGCTCTATAATTTATAGATTTATGAGGGAAAGAAATGAGAAGAGTCAAAGTATGTTCATCATATTTTATTTTACATAAAAAATAAACATGGTCAGAAAAATGTTTTATCACAAAACATAGCATAATTTATACAATTTCAGTTAGTTGTTTATTTTAACAACCTTAAAAAACAACAATAAAATAGTTTTTCACAACAGAAAACTATCAAAACCTTAACATAGTAACTTCTAAATAAATGTCAGGCAATATAACAGACGAAGAGGCTTATAGTCTATTGTAATATATACTCTAAGCTTATAGTTTTCTCCAGAGGCGTTTCCTCTCATCAAGTGAGACCATGCAGTAGCGAACTCGCGTGATCGAACAACGTTTGATGTTCATTGATTGGTTTACGAAATACGGTTATTATTTACAAACACGCAGCATTTGTTTTGATTGTTATACAGGGTGTGTATTAATAATTAGTATAGATAAATATTATTTCTAGACGATGTAGGAACGCTATCTTTTTGTAAAGTAGGTACAACGATCGTGAATATACTTCAAGATACGAAGAAACATAAGTACCTACCATTATACTTAAAGAATATTTCTTAGATAAGTATGTAATAACCAATAATTATTCTTAAATAATATTTCTTACTAGCTGTGCCCCGCGGTTTTACCCGTATCCAAAAATAATTAATAGTGAAACACAAAAGCAATAAGATTTCATACACTTGATTATTAAAGTAAGATATTTCGTGCTTTCAGCTTGTTGACAGATGGAATTAAAGCGGTTTCTTGGTAGTTATCACTTAATAAATTTCCGGTTTTATATTACGTCTCCTCAAATGTGCTAATGCAATGTGTCAAGAGATTATGGCGGCCGGAGTATACATGGTGTCCTGAATAAGAGTTATTAATTAATTTTTAACAACCTAAAACATCTTAAAATTGTCATTGGACAAAATTTAAATGGGACCAACCGAGAGCTTTTAAATAAAAAAAGAATCATCAAAATCGGTTCACTCAGTGGAAAGTTCTGAGGTAGCAAACCCAAAAAGACGGTTGAAAATTTTCGGAAAGTTGAAAATATGTATATTGAATTCAAAATTTAGTTATACTTATTTAGTATCAAACTGAACCGGTACCGTTTCTCAATTTTAAGCTCTTTTTAACGACACTCCAATAATTAATTTATAAGTTAAAGTGAATAAAATAAATTTATCATTTTAACAACAAACTATGCAAATATCACATAATATGTAGAGCAGCAAATAGCAATGTTTTGCCAAATATAAACTACGTAAACCTCAACAAGATTTTTGTCTGTTTATTATTATGTATTATAATTTGTAAATACATTCCTTTACACATGTTAACAATATAATTTGAATTGGAATGAATTACTTTATACATGTTAACAAAAAGGCGTTTATTTTATTCCTTCGTATAATGAAAAATGTTATTGCAGCAGCCATTTCCATTGCAAAAGCTAAGAAATAGGAATAGATAGAAACTCTTTGTATGCAGGTTCACATAACAAACGTCCCGCCTTAATGGCCCAGTTATTTCGCTAAATGACTTATTTCCATAATGACTGCAACTTGTCACAGTTCAACAACCCGCGAAACCTGTTACGTATAGCGTAGTTTTTATTATAGTGCTTTTATTTAAATTCATAATATGATGTAACTATGATATTCAATATTTTTTAAATTTTGTATGTGGATACAAGGAACTTTTTCGTAAATAAATGAGTGAATTTTTATACTACAAATAATTTAATTTAAAAAATGGTTATTAATATTTATTATATAATAATCTATATTCTAAGTGAATAAATAGGTTTGAGCCAAACATATGAAAAACAGCTTATGCTACAGTGGCTGTAATGATATTTAATGTTTTTGGCACAAATACAGTTATAACAACAAAAACTCAAAAAATACGTTTTCGACGTAATAAAATGTAGGATTTCCGTTCCATTGAACGAGAAGAGTGAAATTATATACTTATTAAAAGCCGTAAGTTTTGTGGTTTTACCTATATTTTATTAAATTTAATTATATATTATTTATGCAAGATTGATATTTATATCAATCTTGCATGAAAATAATAAAAAAATAGAGTTTGAGTTTGAGTTTGAATAGAAAAATTTGAGTTTCGTAACCTTTCGTAACACCTAAATTCAACATATTTAATAGATAACATACATACAGTCATACAGCCTGGAAGTAGAGGCATTTAGCTACTATTATGTATTCTGTGGTAGAGGTATCAATGAAATACAAAAATGCGTCAAAATATGACATTTTTTATTTACTAGAATACATATTTGATTGTATATTGATCATTGCATACTGTTTTTATTAAATTGTTTTGAATTTAATGGAATTTTTTTTAAATAAAAAAATATTTTAACTAGGTATTCAATAATTTCGAAATTTTCTACTAATTCAAGGTTTTCATCTAGTTATTTTAACATAATATTAAAAAGGCACGTAGGTTCACAATTACTCATGATATAGTAAGAAAAACCAGTATGTATGTTTGTCACCGTGCGACATTACATTGACCTTCTGCCGGCTCTTTTCCGATAAATTCATTGATATTCTTTTAAAAGAATGTCAGGTATTTATAATGGCTTGACTTCCGTTGCATGAGGTTTATTTTTTATTTAAATACGGTAAAGGCTTATTTCAGAATATTCCAATAGATTTATTTTATTTGAATGACATTCAGAGATACATTCTTCATTTATCTAGTGTTAGTAGAGTTATTTAGAAATAATTAATTGAAGCATTAGTACAAAGGTTTATTATGAAAACAATATTTGTTGGGTGTGCATGTTTGGGTCAGGTAGAATAATTAGTATATTATGTATCAATCCTGTATTAAAATAAAAGTGTGTTAAAGAAAATTTAGAAGTTAAAAAAAGAGGCAAATGGCACGACAAAGGGCATGTTTCTCTGTCTTCTTCATTCAATCATTTTATTTATACCTATAATAGCTAATAGCAAACTAATATTATAAAGCTGAAGAGTTTGCTTGAACGCACTAATCTCAGGAACCACGGGTCCGATTTGTAAAATTGTTTCACTGTTAGATGGTCAATTTATCGAGGAAGGCTTTAGGTGTATATATTATCATCAAGCTAAAACCAACAGGAGCGGAGCAGTGCGGGTAAAACCGCGGGTCACAGGTAGTTAAAAATAAACTCCAGTACGAGCGAGGCTCAATCTAGATGCATATTATACAACTAACAACACATACATTCTTATCTGCGTGAGTGTACATATATGTATACGTACCGGTGTGCGTTTGTGTGTGTGTGTGTGTGTAGGTAAGTATCTAGCTAGCTCATACATTTCCGAAGTTCACACATAAATAATTAACTGTATCGTAATGACGCAATAAATAAAAAGAGTTTCGGCCTAGAATCGAGCCGGTTTGGAAGGAAACCATTGAGGCCAGCCGAAATGCGTTAATATTACAGGAAGATGCGCAAGCGCATCCGCCGTGTAACGTTATTTCATTTTATAGATCGGATCTATAGATCGTTGATACGAAATGGTTTTGTTTGGTTTTGTGGCCTAGAATAGAGGTGTATTTAAACAAATTGCTTTGAGGCTTAACTTATTAAATTATCTTCTCTGTTCAATCTATATGCTAATAATACTAATTGTAATACACAGTACCAAACTTTATGGAGAAATGTATAACTACTTAGAACTAATATTTTTATTAAATTTCGCTTTTATATTTCGCAAAAGGAAGTTTTCCTGATGGCTTTATTGAGTTCATAATAAATATTTTAATGCTATATGAATATCTACATAACTTATTACATGCATTTATATTGGAAAATATTTTTAGGTCATACATAGAGCCGGTAATTGCTGTATCACAACTCTTCTTTATTATAAAACTAGCTTTCCGCCCGCGGCTTCGCCCACTATGTCTAAAACTTAATAAATTATATACTAAAACCTTCCTCTTGAATCACTCTATCTATTAAAACAAAACTGCACCAAAATCCGTTGCGTAGTTTTAAAGATTTAAGCATACAAAGGGACGGACAGAGAAAGTGACTTTGTTTTAAATACGATGTAGAATGTAGATGACGGAAGAAGGGCCCAAAGGCTATTTTTAAAAAGAGTGACGTCAGCAATTCTGACGTCACCATCATCAGAGCAGGCGCTCATACTCGAAGTAGAACGCCTGTAGGTATTTTACTGCCTTTTTAATCTACGTGGAAATTATAGAGAGAGCTCCGAACGCTCCGACGGCCGGCGCGTGAATGTGCTCTGTGCCGTCGGGCGCTCGTATTTAAAGCGAACCATGACTCACAAGAATTAGTTTGAGTGTTGCCACTCCAATTTTTACAATGAATTTTTATCATTTTTAACAAACATTAATTATTTCGTTAATTTAATTATTTCATTACGTTAATCAACCACTTATTTAAAGAGATCAAAGTAAACTTTAGCTAGTTATAATTATTTAGTAGTTTGACGGTAGTCGTATAACGTCGTTGCGCCGACACGGCCATACTGACAGGCGGTGCGCGCTCTGCACCAGCCTTGTTGTAAAAGTCTGTAACAATGTCAAGTTATAATCTTGGCGTGTTTTGTGTCGGTTCTCGGAGAGTCTCGGAGGTTCTCGTAGATTTCTCGGAGGTTCTCGTAGATTTCTCG
>CAJQZM010041518.1:0-15436 GCA_907164665.1 Colias nastes | reverse complement strand
GGAATATATGGACGATAAAGACCCATGGAGGGTTATCGCGTAAAAACCACAGGACAGTTCTTTGGCATATTATGATATATTATGTAGTTAGATATAAGTTACATATTATGTAATATTGACATAATTTAAAAGAGCAACTATGGAGTTTCTTGCCGATTCTTCTCCATAGATACTGCTTTCCGAATCGGTGGTAAATGTTAAAAATACTCATGTAATGACGATTCGAAAGTGCTACTAAATAGTAGTCTAATTGAATAAATGAATGTTTGAGTTTTAGTTTGAGTTTATAAGCTAAAGAGCAACTATAAAATGAAAATTGTTCGCCCATCCAATTCTAGGCCGTGGCAACGTTCAAACAATTTGTTATTATTTGTAGGTATAACAACAACAGAAACACACTATCTTTAAAATTTTCAACTGCATCTATTCATAAGATATAGCCTTGTGACAGACGAACGACAGCGAAGTCTAATTAATAGGGTCCCGTTTTTACCCTTTTTGTACGGAACCCTAAAAATGGTACCGTAACATGGTAACACGACGCGAACTGTACTTGAACTCGAATTTGTGACAGCAGTATTTGGTGAGAAATTGCACGCCTGTGGTAATTCGAATTTGATGGCTTTTGACTGATTGGTTTGTAAGGCGCATATTGTAAAGCGTGAAAAAGGTTATTTTGAATTAGAATAAAACATTTGAAAAAACAACCTCAAATTAACGTATAACGAATAATAATAATAAATCTTTAATAATTATTTATTACCTATATGTTTTTGATAACAATGGATTGAGGTTCAGGCCCCCTTGCTAGGTAATACATGTGTTAATAAGATATAGTAAAGCTCAAAATCTCAATTATACACAGCATCACATAGCATATCAACACATCGTACCAACGCCCCGCACAGTGCGATCCACGCTAGATAAACACTAGTGAATAGGGTTGCCACATGAAATATATAAAAGTACCTTCAAATATCTTAGCAAAAAAAATGACATTAATGAAGAATATACATTCATGTTTAGGTTAAAACTAGTCAGTTTGTATAAAAATAAAAATTATGATACTGTACGATGAAAATTCATATAGTCTCTACAATGTAGAGTCTACATAGTGAGAATGAATCATATTGTAAGTATTTTTATGTTATTATAACGAGCACATTTTTTACGACATGATAAAAATAATACAAAATTGTAAAATACAGTAGGTAGTTACTTCCGCATAAGGCTATGTTGTCTACGGTGTCTCATGAAACAATATTATGTGCTTAAAAAGTTTCACAATTCCTCAATGAGTGCCTACCTATAAGACGTCATCTAAATTTAAAAAAGAGCGTGTGTGCCGTGCACACGTGTCGCCTTTCTCCTTGACGTGACGGTATTGCCATGACACGACCTTGAAATTTTACTCTCAACGCGCCTAAAGAAATTTCACATCAAAATGAAATGTATCTAATACATTGCATTGTCTAAATTGAAATTCGCCAATTCTATCATACAAAAAAACTAACACGAGGTAACCCTAAGTGCGAAGTCCTTTGATCTTAGTCCTTGAATCTCGATATTCATTTATATAAGGGCAAAGTACATTTTCTGACCATTACTGTCGCCGTATTCAGTGAAATCACTCTAATTGGGGTTATTTAAAATTCTTCGCGATATTTAGACTGTGGAATGTAAATTGGCCGGTATTCTTGCGTTGTTTATTATGATTTGTCCTTATTCTGCTTTTAGATTAGATAAACATAGTAGACACCTATCTTCTGTGAGAATCAGGGATAGCGTTATTGGAATCGTAGATAATAAGTAGGATTTTATCAATCTT
Organism: Colias nastes; assembly: GCA_907164665.1. Lineage (NCBI taxonomy): Eukaryota > Metazoa > Arthropoda > Insecta > Lepidoptera > Pieridae > Colias > Colias nastes. The sequence continues at coordinate 13,608 of CAJQZM010041518.1, read as the reverse complement.
TTGATACAGGCTGTTGTGTTTAACTCTTTATTATAATGAATCTAGAGACATTACATTTGTATCAAGTATATCAAAGTACTCACATTATAATTAATATTACATACAACACAGACTTTAATAAATTGCATTTAGGTATATTACACCGTTAACAACATCATTACATTGACAATTATTATTATAAAGAGGAAGTCGATTCGATTGTTGAGAAAATGTATGTTACTTATTTGTAAAAGTAACCCAAAGGTGACTGACTGACTGACTGACTGAGCACAAACAACTGGACGGATCAGTAAGGACGTAGGCATCCGCTAAGAAAGGATTTTGATAAATTCTACCCCCAAGTGGATAAAAAAGGGGAAGCAATTTTGTACCACGAAAATTTACCTTTCCCATGCAGGCGAAGCTGCGGGCAACAACTACTTTGTTTAATAAAGTTGTATAATTTATACAGTGACCATATATATTTAATATATTTACGACACATTATCATATATTTCATTCACATGTTTAACGATATGCTAACTATTACCAAATAAAAATTACCATATTTAATATTGTCTAACTGTAAACACATTAGCATTGGAAATTTATTCATTCATAAGACTGCAAAAATTACGCAATAATTAATTTACGCAAGTGTGAAATTTATCGTAAACACGTGTATTATATAACACAACATGTTTGTAATATAATTTAGTTTATTTTATTTCATGAGCATATTTTGAGGTTATGATTTAAATGACAATAATATAAGTGTCCCGCTCGCACTTGCAGGATTTCACATCCTTACATGAGACAACATGATAATTAGCGCGTTTTCAGTACGCATGAAATTCGTAGAATCGCGTTTTGTTTTTAATTTTTGTACATTGATAGCTCCGTGGGTGTTCAACCGATTGATTTCAAACCAATGACTAAGGAATCCTATGGACAGGGCATATTGTTCTATACAAACAACTGATTATACAAATATCATGCATTTCGATACCGAAATAATAAAACTAATACTGTCTCTTTCTAACTAATGAATATTCTGATAAGTGAAAAAATATGACTATACGTCAGTCAGTGCTAATTCTATACCGCTTGACATTTGAAGTTAGCTCAAATACCTACTGTGGCCGGGCGCCATGTTATGTTCTCGTTATTATGATGTACATGCTCTGTCATTGCTCCGTAGTAAACATTGAAAAATATTGAATATTTTTGTGATTGTGACAAATATTTGTGTCTAAAACATATAGAGTGGTCAAGGACAAATAGTGGCATAATGCCAAAGCGCAGTATTGTGGGATGTGGCTCCGGAAAGAATGAAAACCAGAAAAGTTTGTCTTTGCACCGGTATGTATACGTTTTGACTGAAATATTAGTTATTACTTTGCTGATTTAGTTATTTTCATGTATATTGAATTGAGGAGTATTCACAGACTATGTTCAGTGCAAAATTGTTACCAAATATAGCTTTATTTTGTATATTTTCGTTCTAGTAAAATAATGAATTTGGGTGCTAGTGATGGCTTATAATATCGACATCAGCAAAATGTTCGATGAAGACGTGCGTCTCCCAAGGCTGTGTCATTAATCTTAAGAATAGTTGCTTTGGTGAATACACTTCCAAATTAAGAAATTAATTTTGCCAAGAGCAGCAGAAGGAAAAATAAAACACTTAAATTTACCTAATATAAATTTTAACTTAAGTAAGATTAGTCGCTTATATAGTACTTTAAAAATGTATTTATAAATAAGTCAGGTCAGGACTAAAATTATAATAACCTAAAAATTCATTTTTTATAGGTTACCAAGAAGTGAAAATAGAAAAGGAAAATGGTTAGAAGCAATTGAAACTGAAAATATCAAGCCAAATGTAAAGGATATATCATAGTATGTTCCCTACATTTCCCCGAAAGTGCTTTCAATAGAACAATGGATGTGATTAGTCTGCACGATGATGCTATACCCAGTATGTTTGCCGCTACATTCACACAGGGTGAGGTTTTTATCTGTAGACACGTGATGTCTTCCAGTTTACTTTTGGTCTTTTTATTTAGATTTAGGGCTGTCATTTATATTCTAACGTTTCTCCTATTTTGAAGAGGGCCTGTGAACAAACTGAGATGATTTTATATGATTTTTGAGTACAAACTTGGGTGATATTTGGTTGTTGAAATGTTATTGACTGAGGGAAAGTGCAATTTACTTTAAATACATGGGGTGTTTTAATTTATTTTTCTATTCTTTAGAAATTTATATTTATAAAGCATTTGAATGCCATAAAATAAAACCAAAAATATAAATTCAAATTCCGCTATTGTAAGCCCTAATGTTAATATTATTTTCAAACCATCAGCATTGCCCTTTTAATTAAAATGTATTGCATGTTAGTTAAAATGTAAAGTGAACAATGCTAGTTAATGTAAACTGTGACATTTCATTTCCAGGTACCGGTTGAGCCTCAAATCCCGAACTCAAAAATGAACAGAGTGAATCCGAGTGCATCACAGGCTGCACAAAATAGTTTAGTTCTATAATTTTCTCTGTTATTAAGTAATTATTGTTTTTTTTTCTATTACTGTATATTGTGTTGTTCATCGTAATAAAAAACTATTATATACCTATATTAGTATTTATTTTGTATCATTATATTACATTCCTCAAAACTGAAATTAGTTCAGCTAAAAGGTAACAAACAGCACATATTCAATGACTGGGTGGTACGAAGTTCACCGGGACCGCTAGTAATGTAATAAAACAATCGAATACTAAATTATTCTGTTTTTCCGGAGCATGCGCCATCCCGCATGGCTGTAATACCATAGCAGCAAAATGCATACAACAGATTTTATACCGCATTCCCGTACCACATTTGCTCTTTACTGGCATGCTTCCGTTAGTTCCGTTAATACTACATTCCAATAATATCTGATTTAAAAAACACCAGTCAAACAAAACAAAATATCCAATAAACCAGTTGGTCAATTTAGCAGATAACATAAATGCCAAATTGTAAGTCTACCGTAATCCTTATATCGAAGTCAAAATTGAACTGGATTTATCAAATTATACAGGGTTAGCTATCTTGTCCTGCGAGGTTGCTGGTGTTTTACAAGTAACCCTGTATAGATGTTACCGTCACGAGCACTCATCGTCATACTTAATTTTATTAATTGGCATTGTCATTTTTTCCATTTGTAATTTTACTTATATTATGTTTTGTACAGTTTAAATAAATAAAAAAGAGTGTGTGTACTTATGTACACGCGTTAGAAGTTACTTCTTTGGTGTATGGACAAAATACTAGATTATACAACTTGAACATAGTTATCAATTTTCATACGACCTAGAACTAACTTCATGCTGTTAAATTTAGGTGTCGGTGTGCGCGCGCATCGTAAAAATTCACTCTCATTATTTTTATCCATCGCGCCAAAAGAAGTATAACTTCAAAAAAATATATATAAATATTATTTTTATATCGATAAACATAATAATGCTTATCGATATATTCTCGGCACTAAACACCGCCATGTTTTGTTACATTCAATATGGCGCCGGCCACACTTTTTTTGTAGGTATGTCACTTCCATGTGATTCCTTATTCATTGTTTCAAACATATCCGATACTTTTGAAGATGTTCACGCGTGGGTTTAGAACTATTTTCGTATTTTGTTATGCAACGTTTTTCTTAGAGACAAGTTGTTTATTTTTTCAACTGCTTTTTATGAAAATACATTTTATCAAAATAAATAGATCGCGAATCTAGAATGAATGTTTTGCTATTAACACACACAGCTAACATCTCTATAGTTAAACATACTTTTCATGTAAAAATAGTTTAAAATAGTATTGTTTAGCTTGTGTAATGGTTACGTCAGCGTTTCTCCCACGCGTACTATTGTTCGCGACTGTAGGGTTTTTGTTCATTATGATTGAACGTTGATTAGTTCGTATAATTGTTTCTAGAAATGAGTACAATAATTATGATTTTTATCAGCTGCGTCGGTTTACGAAATGCTCATCTGAAAGTATTTCGATTAGTAAATACTCGCGGCATCGCTTAGTTTGTAAACTTTTCTAAAGAATATAAATTAGTTCATGTGCTCCCTCTTAATCGCCTAAATCGTTTTAATTTACGCTCCTATGAATGTAACAGTCAACCAAAGATGACCTACTGATTACTGAACGAATAAAGTAGCAGTTTTTCATAAAAATACTAAACATGATACATATTCAACATTTTATATAAGGCGTTTATACATGAAGTTGTTAACCGCTGTAACCTAAATTTATGTTTGATATGAAGTATGAACTTAGAATATAAAAGTATTCATTCATGGAAAATGGAAATGTATTCAGATTAATTGATATGTTTCCCAATTCCCAATTAATCACATTACATTATGAGACAAAGGTTTTAATCCGGGTTTCAAATATGACCTATTAAATCGTCTCAGGTATCTAATTTAAATTTTCATAAAGTATATAAGTAGGGTAAGTATTTTCGTAAAGTATAAAATTTAAATTTTCATTTCGTTAATCTATAGACAATCTTTCACTGTTAGTTTATTCGTAATTAACATATTTAATAGAATTTAACTCAACAACGATCTATAAAACGCGCCGTGATAGATCCTCCTTAACGCGCATCGCGTGAAAATTACGAAAAAAAGCCACAACAATCCAAAGAATTATCACATAACGATTTTCCTACGATCCGGCACGCGGCACCGTTTCCACGTTACGCAATGTAACAATGGATACGTGAAAGTTTGTTGACATTTTTCCTTTATGCACATATGTATTATATGTGGATTATACGCGGCTGACCTTTGTTTAACGACAGCTATTTTCTTGGAGAATTCATGTTTTTGCGATGTATTTTGAAACAGTCTAACTGTGAAGACTATTTAGTGTATAATTAGTTTAACGCTTTTGAAGTAACGTATCTATATTATTATAAAGCTGAAGAGTTTGTTTGAACGCGCTAATCTCAGGATCTTCTGGTCCGATATGAATAATTCTTTCAGTGTTAAATAGTCCATTTGTTGAGGAAGGTTATAGATTGTAAATCATCACGCTAAGACCAATAGGAGCTGCGCAATGCGGCTAAAACTGCGGGGCACAACTAGTTCATTTATAAAATAATCAAATTAAACAGGGATAGGTACATATCCCTGTTATATTATAATAGCTTATATTATATGTTTGTGTAATATCAATCCTTTTCGGAAGGTTTACATAATTGAAGATTCCAACGCCATTCGAGAATTTTAATGCGTTATTGCACACAAGTCTACCTGTAATTATACCATAGAGATATACGGCTAGATGTTATGTTATTACGCCTAATAATTATTTCTAATGAATGCTGGTAAATTAAATCTATGTTGCTAATAAATTTTCAAATCTCCTTTTCTCTACTATGATCGTACACATTCTTTATTTGATTAAAAAAAAAAAAAAAAAACATTAAAATTCAAATGAAAACGTAGCCAAAATGTTTTTGAGCTGATATGAGGAATATCCTAACGGTGCATTTAAATCAAACGAGCGAATGCTCATTCTAACCCCACTATGTCAAATTCTTTTAGTGTAAACAGGCGTAGAGCATTCTTTCGTTGTTCTTAGTGCGTTCGAAAAGATTCTATGCAATGTTCTAAATTCTAATACTGAACAACACTTTTTATTGCCTGATAGGGAAGCGCTTGACCACGATCTCGTCTGATGGTAAGCTGAGATGTGGCCTAAGCCCGCTTCCCTAGAAGGTACCCGTTCACTCTTTTCTTGAAGACCTCCATGTTGTATTCGTCGGGGAACACTGAATAGGATTTTTCGTTTTCAGTAAAAGATCACGAAAGAATGCTCTTGCTCTAGCTCAAGCTCTAGCTCTATGTTCGTTTGATGTTAATGCACCATTAAACTCTACAAATCTAAAAGCATTACACTACTGTGCTGAAAAACTTAAAAATGTATCGAAGTAAAGTTGACTTAAATTTTTACGTATATCCTAGAATCTATTGCATTTCACGGAAGAACGTTGTGTCAATTTGACATTAGCTTGTTCCGGATTTTGCTATATATATCGATTATTGCTAATACATTTATTTCCGTGTAAGAAGCGTGCGTCGATCGGAATTTCCAAATTGAATAGTTCGAGTCTATCAGGCGTAACAACTATGTACTAATTAATAACTTAACAATATACCTACTGCTTTTAAAGATCACTTATACACTATAACATACATTACATAAAATATGTTTGAAGTTAAAGTACCTGCGACCAATTTATAGGTAAATAAATAAGTTTAAGTTGTAGGTAAGTATTTTAACGTAGAATTTATATGTATGATATGGCAGATGTCACCTGTGGACTATTGATTCTTGGGCATGCATGCCTCTTTAGAGCTATGATGAAGTCGATAATGTACAGATTATTTGAAAAAACAAATTAATTTTTTGTCTCGAACCATCAATTTTTCCAAACCTTACCTAACCAAGATAATTTGAAAACATTTTTTTTTGTCTCGAACCACCAATTTTTCCAAGACTTACCTTACAAGTCAATAATTAAACCAGCTACAGGAATTTCCGATTCCCGCGCCTAATAGCTGTGTAGGATTCCTTAAGAGCATAATACTGTATCGCTTCCTTGCTGCAATAAATTGGCCTATACATTGATGGACGGTACCATTACGCTAATGTGGTATATCGTCTAAACTGTAAAGACCATGTATCCTGATGTTTGCTGCATTTGTTTTGTACCGTGGAAAACGATTGATAAGTAGATGGGCTTACAACGTAAGATATGTTTATTGATGACGTACCTACTTATACGTAACAGTAAGCTTGTGATTTGAAGTTGATGGTCCTGGATTTATCCGTTTTATTTATTTATCCACAGGTTTTATTAATTTAAATGTTGCCTTCATAAATTGCTGAAATGATTTTTTTCAAACTCAAACATTTATTTATTCAATTAGGCTTCTTCTAGAAGCACTTTTGAAACGTCATTAATTATTAAATAATTAATGACACTTATTTAAGCAACAAAAATAGTAATGGGCTGATGTAGAGTTCTTACAGACGAATGGCAAGATGTGAACGGCAGAGGCTACTTCAGCTGTCAACATCTGTCGACGGCAGTCGTCAGCAGCAGCATCAGCCCATTCCAATTTTTTTGTTTAAATAAGTGTCAATGAAGTCAAATCAATCCCCTGATAATTGTGTACTATCTCAACTGCATAATAATTTTCACAGATCATATTATAACTTAATAATAGTTGCTACTAGTCTTGAGAACCCAAAATGTATTTTCTTTTGCTTATATATTCAACAGCCCAACATTTATACAATCATGCAAACAAAGGTTACTTTTATAAGTCTCTCAATTTACTAAAATCAATTTATTACCTCATACGAAGAAACATTAATTCTATTAAATCAACCATATCTATGAACTCTAAGGTCAGGTCAATACCACTGGCTTGAATAATTTTCACCGCTAATTTCAATCAAGGTTCGGATTAGTTTCGCATATTATATTACTTAAATATATTTAATGCACGATCAACATCACGTCAGGGTCTTGAATCTTATTGTCTGTTTATAGAGGACATTTATTGTAATACGATCAGTGTTGTTTAAACAATAGATTATGCTAATCTGTACCGCTTTATTCTTTATTTTTCAATACAAGTAATACCCTAGCCATTACAATGACTTCGTTTCACTCGCGAGCAAAGCATAAGCAAGTAGGTATTTGTATAGCTTATATGTGTTATTTCGGTACATAATATTATAATCTACATCACTACCAAGTATTATCAAAATTCGTACTGTGGTTTTCGCGATTTGATCCAGTTTAATTAAAGACGATCCTTCGTTATATGCATGCCTGAAACTATAGGAGACTTGTGACGTCACACATCGCAAATTTTCGAGTGCTTTATAGCTGGTAGTGTAATGTCATCTTTAAGACCTTTGAGTTTTGACAGAGAGGCAGATGTTTACAAACATGGTAGTCATAGTATAGTACCAGTGGTAGATGAAAACACTAAAAGATAGACAACTATGCGACAATATTGACACAAGAGCATCCGTTACAACAACATATAGTAGCCGGTTGGACAAACTATAGAGACAAGATTTGTAAATAAGGAAAATATTGAAGGAAGAGGAAAGGAGCAGTGGACACGTAATCACTTGATATTCTTAGCGCGATAACGTTTAGGGAAATATTTTGTTTGCAAATAAGTTACCTACTAATAATCTACTATAAATAAAGAAATTAAAAATATATTACCTTTGTTTTTGACTTCACGTATTTTTATTTCTTTCTTGAGTATGAACTGTGTATTATAAGAAAAGTTTACAGATCTCAGCAGAAATATGGCATGCAAAAAACAACAAACGTGTTGAATGTTAAATCAAACTGAAGATGTTTTGCAAATATGGATCAACATGAACAAAAGATTTGAACATTAACCAGACTTACTGCTTGTTTATTTACTTAAAATATAGGTATCTACATAATAAAAAGGAATCGCTAAATGCGTTGCTAAGCGTTAAACTTGAGAAATACTTAATTTTTTTAACGTTTTATATAGCAACTTTTTGAGGAAAGAAAATACGATATAGGGCTGATTTTTCAATCCTTGGTTAAAATTTATTCGTCGAATAATGTATTAAACTACCATTTTAAAAACGTATTCTAATTGCCCGTATTTGACAGTTTACGTGACATTTTAATATTATCGTGTAATACTTTATTGGACGGATAAGTTTTATCCAAGCATTGAAAAATTGGCCCATAGTGCACTATTTTCGTGTTTTCTCTCCATAGGCAGTGAGGAGAGAACAAACTCTGTTGGGGCAGCTATCTAATATTCTATATTTATCATTTGTTCATTTAATCTCCATTTTAAATCATCAATTACATCATCAAGTTTGTCATGTTACTCTTGTAAGTACAAATAACAATCGGCTACTACCTTCAGTAAGAATTTGGGGTCACCGGCGTTTCCTTACTTTTGAATGGTCTATAGTAAATTTTCCCACATTATAATTGTATTAAAATCCTTGGTTTTTACTCAATAATGATATTAATCTTAAGGCTGTTGTGTGAGTGTTTTGTCATTGACTATTCTTCGTATGTTTGTGTTAGAAAATATATTGCATAGAATGTTATTGTTAGTGCAATTTTATTTCGTATTGCAAGTATAAAATTGTGATAAAGTTTCTTAATAATATTAATTTTTCTGCTATTTTCAAGGTTGTAGAGCAAATTCTGGGTTAGTGACTTTTCTGTTGGAATCTTCTTATAGGCATAACTACATCATGTCATTTCTGTAAATGAAGCAATAATAACGATACACTTATAATCTATTTTTGGTACGTAGATGATAATAATATGATGAATACAAATCATATACATACATACAACGAACATAATAACACATCTTTTCGAATCTTAAATATAAAAATATACCGGCCGAATTGAGAACCTCCTCTTTTTTTGAAGTCCATTAAAAATAAAAGCATTATAAAATCATTATTGTGAAATCCTTGTCAGTTCTTTTGAAGAACCACCGTCTATTCCCAAAAACATTTAGCACAATCATACGATTGAATAATAAATTAATCTCAACAGCTATACTTAGCAAACAAACATAGCATTGAAATACAAGTTATATAACATGTGCTATTACTGTATATTTAGCTTTGGAACGCAGAGGTTTACAGCCCTTGAGGGTTATGGCATGTTAGAGTCAAAACTTGACGTGGAGTGCTCGTGTCGACCTAAGGGAATTACTGGATATATTATAGGCGAAGAGCGGAAACTATAAAAACTAACTATAGATAGCGTTTAAACATAATAAGGTATATGTGGAAGGTAGGGTGGTGACCAAGGTTTAACTAACTATAGATTACGTAAATATTTAGAAATCTGTGCTATTGATTAATAAGATACATTAATAAATGTGTAAGTAACAGAGATCAAACAAAACTCGCTCGATAAATAAAAATGATATGATACCAATGAAAATAAGATGTTCGGTAATTTATATTTTTTATTAATAGGTTTTTATGTTTAACTGAGCACGAGATACGTACACGACCATTAAACCTAGGTATTCCTGGATTTATTTTTTAAATTTAATAAAGCGATATTTTACTCATTAGACTCAGTATTATATCTCTACAAATTGAAATTTTTGAAAGCCAGTCAAAAGCATATTTTAAAGTATAACACTTTTGTACAATCAAACACAAGAAAACCCTCCCAGATTAAATTGTTGTTTTCCGCTAACCGCTCATAGCACACTCCATACAATAATATCTGGCCTCTACCACCCATATTCGTCAGCGATGACATCCGCTGCATAGCATACAACCTGCCGCTATAAATTGAATTCCCTTTTATTAATGTATTCATACTTGTTCGTGAGATTTTTACTGGAAGTGCAAATTTGTTATTTCCTCCGCTTATTATCATTAATTTTCTCTGCATCTACTTAGATGAGCCGGTTTTTAATTATTGTTTTATGCATATTTTTAATATAAATAAATGCGGATGATTTGTGTATGCATATGTTGTAATCGTAGAGTTTCTTGGCTTCTTTGCAGTTTTTTAACCTGTAGAAGTTATCGCCTTTATGTAGGTATGTTGCAATTATACAGGGTGTCCCACTATTGGTATACTAAGCGCGAAGGGACTTGTAGTTTTGCATACACTGATCACGTAAAAAATACTTAAACAATAAAATTACGTCAAAGAAATTTTCCAAAAATTTTCCTGAAAATCCATGTTATCTTCTCTAGCTTCGCGCAGCCGGCATATACCGCTTCTCTAATATGAGCATATTCTCTATGAAAACATAATCTTAAACGATAGCTCACGTGCTGGTGGCAAAGTTGGGCGGGTTGCTTGTTATGGGTGTACACATAGAGTTTTAAGAATTCATCTATTTGAAAAAAAATTGGTTGTCTGTAAAGTCGGTTTACTGACGATAGTTGAACGTGACAACGTCTTAAGGCCGATTGTGCTTCTTTGTCGCTCGTTCCGCGCTCTCGCTTGCACTTCAAGCCATGGAACGCCTCAGAGCGAGGTAACGCCGCATGAGTCATGTTTTTTCGTGCGTGCAGCCGGCTCTATCCAATTATAAGACGTTGTCACGTCAAAAAATGCGTCTGGAATTTTTTAAGTATTTTTTACGCACTCAGCGTATGCAATACTATTACTCCTTTGAGCTTAGTATACCAACAGTGGGACACCCTGTATATATTGTTTATTACGTTTATAGTATATTTAATACACTTGTTTATTATCTCAACCCTCATAGGCCTTTTTCTTGCAGTAGGAACAAATTTGACGATGATGACGATACGCCAATTTAAAAAGTTAAAAAAATGCATGCGTCGTCCACGTCCATGGCTTCTCTCTTGATAAATCACTTCTCAAATTATTTATAATTAGAGGAAAAGTCGAGAACTTATGAGATTATCTTAAATTCAAGAAGTAGGTATTCAGAACACTGTCTGCGGAAAATATGACTCTACATTTTAAGAAGTTAGTATTATAAGGGTAATTTCTACAAATGCTGAATTTATCTAAGTACTACAGATACTTAATACCGTATTAAAGATTTACAAACTCCAAAATAATTATACCATTATCAATAGATCTAGAATGTAATAACATTACCCAATATCTAGTACGTCCAACCAGAACGTGGAAATATATTAATTAACTAATTATTTCTATTCTTAACAGTTAGATTGCAAATTTTGTCTCGTTATAGTATGTCCATATATATAGTAATTATGTCATAATATATGTATTTCATAACACGGTATTTTGAATCCCACGCTCCATTGTTTGATAGGTTTGATTCTAGTTTTGACAATATGTTCAAGGTCGTTTGGACGAATGAACTCTTTATGTGCTGATTCTATTATAATAAGATTACTCATTTAATAATTAGGAATACCTATATTAACTTTACTGTGTCCCACAACGCAGTAAAGTTCTCTAAAGGGCCTCTGCGTGTTGGATCTGTGTCCCCACGTAAGCCTTCCAAAGGACCGGGTACCTTCCTTATGATGGTACCCGAGTTTTATGGAAGTGAGATACACTTAATATATAGTAGTTATATATAATATAGTTGATCTGCCAGAGCATTCTTTTCATTTAGGGGTTCACAACCTAAGGTTTAAACAATATAAAAAAAAAATATTCGATCGAGCTGCTTCGAAGGTTTGGTTACAAATACAGTGACGGGAAATTTTTATTTATTCATACAATAAAATCAACCAAAAAAGTATTAAGGAAGGAGGAATTACAAAGAATACAATGATAATTATATTTTGAAGGAAATAGTTCGTTTTCCTTTGTTTCTTTTAATACAACTGCTGGAACTGCACCTATATGCTATTGATGTATGCTGGCTGTCAATATATTATCACAGTATTGCAATATTATTTAGGAAATATTGTAATACTGTGATATTATAGTGAAGCCCAATTGTTTGATCTACCGGTATTTATGTACCGATAGCATAATGGTAGATGAAATCTTTATTTTGAATTTCTTTTTGTAACTAGCTGTTTCCCGCGATTTTACTCGCATTGCTCTGCTCCTATCGGTCTTAGTGTGATGATGTATAGATAGCCTTCCTCGATAAATGGGCTATATAACACTGAAAGAATTTTTCAAATCGGACCAGTAGTTCCTTAAATTAGCGCATTCAAACAAACAAACTCTTCAGTTTTATAATATTAAGTATAGATGATAAAATAAATCCAGATTAACCAAATTTAATCTAATCTTCTAAAAAAAATACATGTAAGTGGGATTTTGGCGAGTTTTGACGTGCAAAATATAAATTAATTTATACATAGAGATGTCTAAGATAAGGCTTAACATAAGGAAATATCCACATATGACATATATTAATATACATAGCTACATACATAGCACACACACATACAGTATTTAGTACGAATTTGTAGAACCTGTATGTGACTCAGATTTTGACATTGAAATATGAATTAGTTTTTTTTTCTCTATAAATATATAGAACGTTTTTGCTATATAATAATGAGTTTCTAGTTTAATTCCATAGTAATTAGGAGAGTAATGGTTGAGTAGGTACAGTAAATACATAAGTGTTTTTTAGATTCTCTTCTTTTTTGTTGCGAAATTGATAAAACCTTGTTAAAGCTAACTGAAGGCCTTTTTACAGTGTTATAATATAAGATGAATTTTTTGCTCAGCTTTATCAGCATGAAGGCAATTAACTAATAAGTAAAGAAATAAATAGAGTGGGATAAAATAAAATATATCTTTTGACAGGCACAGATAAGGTAGCTTTCTATTGATAAAACATTTTGAAAATTGGTTCAGTAGATCTTGAGATACCCTACGAGTTACGATGTCCGCGTCACTTCACCAACTATAAATACCTCTTTATAATACTAATGTGGACACAGATACATAATCCCTCACAACTCTTCCCTTTCATCACTACATAGTATAAAACAAAGTCGCTTTCACTGTCCCTATGTCCCTATGTCCCTATGTCCCTTTGTACGCTTAAATATTTGAAACT
>CAJQZM010041516.1:11122-29112 GCA_907164665.1 Colias nastes | reverse complement strand
CCCCCCCCAAAATCGTACTCGATAAAATAGAAAAAAATTCTATACTGTACAATATATAAAAAAAACTAGCTAAGTGCGAATCGGAGACACTCGCACATCTATAGTTCTGTTTAAACCTGTTTTTAATCCCTTGCAAATGTCGAAATTTGCGAAAATTTGCAGCTAACGGCTTCCGACTCGCACTTGGCCGGTTTTTCTTTGTAAAATTTAAAAATAAGTAAAAAAATGTATAGAAATTTTCTCAAGTTTTGCTTATCACTTCTATTGAATACGATAATATTTGGCGAGTACGATTGGGGGGGGGGGCTTGCATACCTTTCCAGCTGCGTGACCCCCCCCAAAATGTCAGGCTGGGACCGCGCCTGAGTTATTGCCATACTGAAACAGGTTTAATGGCAGTGAATGGTAAACAGATCCATCGATACTTAAATTCACTACAAAACACCACAAACACCAATAATTATTAATATATCTATAATATAAAAATGAATCCCAAAATGTGTTGGTAAGCGCATAACTTGAGAACGGCTGAACCGATTTCGATAATTCTTTTTTTATTATATTCCTTGAAGTACGAGGATGGTTCTTATGTAGAGAAAACGTAAATATGTACCACGGGCGAAGCCGGGCCAGACCGCTAGTCATTAATAAAAGTCACCAATAAAATGATCTCCGACACACAATAGTATTGATGTCATCAGCTAAACGACTCCCGTAAAAGTCTGCCCGAGATTTCTTTAGCTTTAATCATTTCTCATTGAAATACCCCGAGGTTTAAAAAGATTACGATTTGAATAGAAACTTTATTAAATATTGAAACTTGAATGCTTTAACTGTTTTTGGTACATCTTTACTTCAGAATTTGCTTGAATATTGAACATCCATACTAATACATACCTATTACAAATGCGAAAGTAACTCAGTCTGTCTGTCTGTTACTCAATCACGCCTAAACTACTGAACTAATTTTCATGAAATCTGGTATGGAGATATTTTGATACCCGAGAAAGGACATAGGCTACTTTTTATGCCGGGAAAATGACGCAATCCCGGAAATCCCACGGGAACTATGCGGGTTTTTCTTTGACTGCGCGGGAGAAGCCGCGGGCGGAAACCTAGTAACTAATAAAGTAAAATTTAGAAAAAAAGACGGGTTTCACTCCGGGAGTGCCGGCAGAAGTGAAAACTTGATTATTAACGTTCAGCATGTTTGATATTTTGGAATGGTATCCGTCTTACGCATGGAATATAAGGGCTAAAAAAAAAAAAAAAAATCCGTCTTACGCTTTTTCGATCAGGCCACGTGTCCTGACGCGAGTTTAAGATTTTATACCCAACGTCGCTAAAGAAGTTTTCACTTCAAAAATAATTCAAGAATTTCAAGAATTCTAAAATATTATAAGGTGTAAACTTGGTGTAAAGCAAAACAACTCTCGCCGGGTCTGCTAGTAAACGTGTAAACGAACAATACATAAACATATTTTAGACGAAACTCGTGCACAGTCGAGATATTATTGAAATGTATGAAAATTAGTAAATTACAACTTCCTTTTCCTTCATATTATAATAAATTAAAATTATGTAGTAAATTGTTTTTTTCCCTCCATAGTTTATCCAGAGGAACATGCTCTGTGTACATAATATCTGTCACTTTTACATTTTTGACATTTACGTCAACCGTCAACGTCAAAATATCGCTTCAATCTTCATTCTTCATCGGACATAGGTACAAATATTTTTGTTTATTTCAATAATAGTTTTATTTCATGTTATTATGGAATCTTACGAAAAGCTCTACAATTCAATCTGTCGCTTATGCTTAAAATATAATAAAAGTGATAACTTGGTGCCCTTATTTGATAAAAACAGTGGAAATGTGAATTGTTATGGTAAGGCGGTAGCAACCTTTGCCGCAATTGTATTTAAAAAAGAAGATAGTTTACCGCCTTCCATGTGCAAAAAGTGTTTATTATTATTAAAACAGTGCATCTACTTTAAATTTACTTGTGAGTCCAGTGATAAGAAGTTAAGATTATTAAAAAGCTTAGTGTCAGAGAATTTTATGCAAACTATTGTAGAATACACATTATTTAAATTAAACAATTTATTAAATACCTCAGACGTATGTAATAATATTCCTAAACAGACAATAAATGCAAAGAAAACTAAGATAAATGATTTAGCAGCAACTGTAAAAAGTAACAATATAAAAAATGACAATCAAAATTCTTTAGACTCAGTCTTTTCTTTAATTCAGATTGAAGATTTGAATGCTACAACACCAAAAATTGAGAAAAAAACTGATAAGCCAAATGAAATTATAGATAGTTTGGATAAAATAGTGTTGCCTAATAAAAAACTTTGTTCTGATAAAATGGCAGTGAGACCAAAAAGAAAACTAAAGAGGCGATTGAGAAATAGATTTATTAAAAATACAAAGAACAAGAGCTTAGATCAAGAGACTTATATGTGTAATATTTGTAATAAAATATTGGCAAACCAAAAGACATATGAAAATCACATGCAAAGGCATAATGGATGCAGGTACTTATATTTAAAATATATATTTACTAATATTATTGATTGATTTGTATTTTTGAAAGTTTGTTATAAATAAACTCAAAAACTACTAGACTGATGTTAAAAATTAATAGAAAGTTGCAAAATTCTTATGTGTGTTCTCAGTAAATAATATATTGTGTATTTCTCTGTATTTTATATCTTACTATTATAGATTTAAAACAAATTTTAATCAAGCATTTTAATTTTATTCAATCTCAAACTGAAACATTTATTTATTCAATTAGACTTCTTATAAAAGCAATTTTGAATCGTCATAATATTTTTAACATTTACCACTAATTCGAAAGCTATCTATAGAGAAGAACCGGCAAGAAACTCCATAGTTGCTCTTTTAAAATCATGTCAATATTACAATTTAATTTTACATAGTAATATGTAACTAAATAATATATGCCAAAGAACTGTCCTGTGGTTCTTACGAAACATATATTTTTACAGTTTCATCTTCCATATATTCCTTAACGCTGTAATAAGCTCTCTGAACTAATACATTTTTTACATAAGTTTATTACTAAACTCTTTAATACAATGAGGAATTATGTTGTAAAAGCGTATACCTTGACCCATAAATTTTTCATTCTAGATTCATCTGTGAGCACTGCGCCAAAGGCTTCCCAGTGCTGGCCGAGCTTCAAAACCACATCGTAGCCCGTCACGGCACTGGATCATACCTCCAATGCAAGCATTGTCCTTTCAAAGCATACAAAAAGTTCGACCTCATAGAACACGAGAGAATACACTCCGGCGAACGACCATTTGCATGCGAGAAATGTGGCTTGACATTTAGAAGACGAGCAATTTGGAAAAACCACTTAATCTATCATACAGAGAAGCAAATACAGTGTACTTTGTGTCCTAAGAAGTTTTATCGACAGAGTCAAATGATGGTGCATTATAATAGCATGCACGATAGAATGTATATGTATGCATGTGCAAAGTGTGATGCTATGTATGCTAAACCGATTACGGTGAGACGGCATATGATGGATAAGCATGGCGTTCCACGGGAAATGCAGGGGAAGATATTGAGGGTTAAAAAGAGTGGTTTGCAAGATATTTCATAAATTTTCTATAATTTTTTGCGTATATGTGGCACATAGAAAATGTTTTTTGGGAGTACTTGAATAATATCATTGTTTTGTGTAAAAAGAAGAAAGTTAGTAATAATAGTAATTTTATGTTTCACTGATTGATTTTTCTTTACAGACAAGTTAGTGATCTTTATTAGATCAAGAATTTTTGGTGTTTATTTTTCACCAGTTTATATTATGTTCCATTGAAATATGTTAACAACTATACCAAGGAAGGAATTAATTTATAACAATTAAATATTATGAAAACAGAATTATATATATCAACAATATTATGTTTAAGTTTCTAGATAAATAAGAAATGTTTTGAGATTGTAATAGGTAATTATATAAATTTAGATTTATTAAATTTTATAAAAATATGTGGATTTTACTTCAACATCAATATCTTAGTATCTAATGCAAAACTAAAAACTTCCTCATTGTTAACTTATTACTTTTAAAATAATTAGATTTATCATTTTTTCTTTCGTTGGTTAGGAATCATCTCTGTAACTGCCGGACCGATTTTTATAAATCTATTATAGCCATTAGGAGAAAAAAGTTGTATGTAGGGCAATAGGTGACATAAATTTTTATTGATAACAAAAGCAAAAATATAAACGAAATTAAATATCGCGTGCGAAACAAGAAACTTCCTTTTAATCGCTTTTTAAAATAAAATGCTATAAACTTCAAGCATTTAAGTTTACAGTTACAACAGTCTAAATCCACACTGTAGTTAGTTAATTTATTTAATGAGAAGTAAATATTTTTAATATCTAAATGAAGATATTTTGAAATAAAAAAAAAATGTGTGCGTGTACTAGTGTACACACGTAAGAAGTGAAACTTCTTTATGAGCTTATTTTTCAAAAAATAATTTACTATATGCAACTTTACAGAAATACGTCGAATCACGCGTGGTAGGGATAAGAAAAAGATGGCGCGTAACGGAAAAATGTCACGCGTAATGAAAAAATGTTACACTAAATTTTTTTCCAACCCCGATAAAGAAGTTTCACTTCAATAATGCCGTACTTTTGTTTGAAAACAATTTACTCATATCGATAAATTCATGTAATATGATTTTCAAAATATAAAGAGAATATACCTACATACAAAAAAAAAATATATATATATTTCAATACTCTCATACCTACTATAATTTTATTTTTATTCAAGCAACACATACTATTTTCACCAACAATTGACAAAAGAAAATATTGTTAAACATGTAAGTACTGCGTCCTTCGCCGAATTTCTTTTAGGAAGGGTTCTTAGCGAGTGTCCCGGAAATATTAGGAACTCCTAAAGTTTTCGGATATCCTTCAGATAGGGTTAAAGGGGTATAAAAAGTATTTTACCTGGATACCTTAAACTAAATATGTATGCTGATATTTATATTTTCAAGGGTAATATGCTGTACCACTACATAGTATAAAACAAAGCCGCTTTCTCTGTATGTCCCGGATTTTTATGCGGGTTTTTTAATAGATGGAGTGATTCAAGAGAAAGGTTTTAGTATACCTATAATTTATTAGGTTTTATACAAAGCGGGCGAAGCCGCGGGCGGAAAGCTAGTGTTAGGTAGGTACATAAAGGTTTTTGCTTTTTGAGTCAATTTGTATCTAACGAAACTTCATATTGTTTGTACTTTTACACAGGAATCAGTTTATTTCTCGTACTATACAAGTCGCCTAATAGCTTGTAAATTGTAAGTAATATCGTTAAGAAATACTTATAACTCCCGCAGTGCGCACGCTACTCGCACAGTTTGTAAATAGTAAAATCAATAATCAATTTAAAGTTTCAAACAAGTATAATAAAATGTCGCGTACGAGAGATCGTTATAACAAATAGGTAGTCGCGAGTTTGTAATGTAGAACTAACGAGACTCGTATAGGAGAATTGCGGGATATACAGGATGCTTCTTAGTATTTTTTATTGTAAGTGTTATGTGGCAGTGTTTGGAAAATATTTTTAACTTTTCGTTATCAAATATCATAAATGGGACATTATTGTTGTCATTTTTTGGAAAAATGTTACGTTATTTACCTAAAATAAGTTTAAATTTACTAACATATTTATCAACTTATCAATAACAATCTAATAAGTATGTCTAAATTATATTTGACACTACTACTACCTACTGCAGTTGTCGTGTTAAATTCGCTAAACCTAGGTCAGCACTAAGCAGTTAGTAAAATGATTATACATAATTAAAATGTGACACTGACAGCATAATTACAAAAGTGTCTCAATATACAAATCTATTTCGATTACATTCAGCTTACAAACTACACCCTGTATTTCTCAACTTACAAGAACTCGGAGGTTTAATAGAAGATTGTAGGTATTGCGGCTATACTTCATAGCTAATAAACAACTAGTGTTCGCCTGCGGTTTTGCTCGCATATTTCTAATAAATTTAACATCATATAAAATTTTACAAGTGCATATTATGCATAGAATTCATATCTACTCGTATACCGTATATGATAGGATCATTTTATATCAATCTCAGAGCATTAATGCTCTGAGATATCAATATCCATTTAATACAAGTACCTATAATAAATAATACAAGTAACTAATAGGCACGTAAAAGTATTACAAATATTATTCCTATTCTGTAGGTACATGGCTAAATAATAGCACCGATTTCGATGAAAGGAGAATGCCCATGAAAGTATGGACCACAGTATAGTGTTGCGTCAATGCCAGAGTGGTTTTGGAGGGTTCTTCGATATTCAAAAGATTTTTACCAATTGATTTTTTTGTGATAAAAACAGGGGTTTTCAAGATATATTGAGAAAAATGTGAAATAACCTCAAAACTTAAATAACCCCGATTTAGTTAGGTTTATGTGTGATTTAGGTAGTATTTTATCGTCCGAAGGTTATTTTTCGTTTAACATATTTAATCTATGCGTAGAGCTTATGCTTTCAGACAAAGTCTATCTGTTCATCGGCTAGTGTAGGTAGGCACCAGAAATCTTCACGGATTTCAAGAAAACCTAAATATATAAAACAAATAAGAAATAACTGGTTACCTACCAAGCTATGTCATAATAATATTTTTTTTATATATATTTATTAAAAGAACATTTCGGCTCTCAACAATGATCGCTTTAGTTATTTGTATCGATCATCGATACAAATAACTAAAACGCCTTCCTTTTTGTCAACTCTTTTTGTCAGATTGTTCTAAGAAACATTTTTTGCATGGAATCAAGTATTTTACTTCACTATCTATGTTAAAACAACCTACAGTGTATAAACAACACCTTAAAGAGTGATTTTATGTTAATTGTTTTTTTTTTGTAATTCAATGAAAACAATAATCGATATTAATACACTTAGCTATTTACCATAGTAAATGTAATAATAGTTACCGCTTGGTTACCGATGTAAGCGGTAATGGATACTAAATCTATAGTAACGGATCTAAACAATTACATATGTCTAATTAGATTTTACAAAACATTCCCTGTTCAAAATATATTTTCCGATGGTAAGAAGGCCTCTAAATTGCCGAGATTTTTTTTAATAGTATTGTTATCTTGATGCATGAGAAAAACCTGTACCAAAAATGTAAGCAATAATGGATACTAAGTAAATCTATGGTAACGGATCTAAACAATAACATGTCTTATTAGATTTTACAAAACATTCCCTGTTCAAAATATATTTTCCGATGGTAAGAAGGCCTCTAAATTGCCGAGATTTTTTTTAATAGTATTGTTATCTTGATGCATGAGAAAAACCAGTACCAAAAATGGGCATTCTCCTTTGGAATGAAAATAGTTAATGACAGCTTATATGAATCGCTTTAAATCAACCTTTGTAGGGTTAATAAATAATTGTTGGGATTTTCGGCGATGTAGATTCCTTGGGACGGGATAAATAAAACCAAATGTTATAATAATTATATTTTATAAAATAAAATAAAACACAGATTTACTTCGCAAATAATTTAATCAATATTGTCCACAATTTTTCGCCCTCGGCTTTGCCTGCGTTTTCAAAGATAAACCCGCATAGTTCCCGTTCCCGTGGGATTTCCGAAACAGTTACCCTCTATATGTGTGCTAGGTACTTTTCATTGTTATCGGTTCAGCAGTGAAAGAGTAACAAACAAACACATATACATACATCCATCCTTACAAACTTTCGCATTTAGGTATAGGAAGGATAGGATAGTATAGGATAGGATAAATAAAACACAGATTTACTTCGCAAATAATTTAATCAATATTGTCTACATACTCTACAAAGAATGTTTACTTATACCTACCTATTGATTAATAATTAATATAATTATTACACTTACACTGTGTCCTTCCGCTTAACTTCACCATATTATTATGTCGTTTAGTATGTAACTGTAAAATCTATAGAAATTATTTTTTTTAATAGAAATTGCTGTTAAAAGTAATTTCTTGTCTGAAACCTTAATCTGTATCTATATGGATTTTCCTTGCTTTTCTCCTTTTCTATATTATATATTATTTTACTAGCTTACCACCCGCGGCTTCGCCCGCTTTGTCTAAAACCTAATAAATTATATACTAAAACCTTCCTCTTGAATCACTCTATCTATTAAAAAAAAACCGCATCAAAATCCGATGCGTAGTTTTAAAGATTTACCTAAGCATACAAACTTACAAAGGGACATACAGAGAAAGCGACTTTGTTTTATACTATATAGTGATGATAAAGTGTGTTTAAAAGCTAAGTTCCAAAGCTTTATTTTTTAAAATTTTATGCAAACATTAAACAAAAAGGATAGAATAAATGTTAGCTAAGCTTAAAACATCTTTCAGAAAGATAAATATTTTTAAATAATTTCAGCGAAAATATGCTGGACCTAAGTAAACATCAGTCTAATTATAATCTGGAAGTGCTTAATCAATTTTATGTTAATTACGTCGATTCTTCATAAAAATGTTTGTGCATAAATTATAAGTTAAATTATGTTTGGATTTAACACAAAATATGTTTAAAATATTATTCATTTATGATTTGAACTGTGTACCTATCGAACTCACAAACTGATGGACTGATTTGAGTTACCTATAGGTATTTTAATTAAGAAGAAATAGAAAAAAAAAGTAATTCATGAACTCATCCAATTAAATAAATATTATAATTGAATACCTACCTACTTAATACCTACTACTTAAAAGTTACGGGCACTTACAGGATTCTATATCCTTCCTATTCTATCCTATCCTACTAATATTATAAATGCGAAAGTTTCTGAGGTGTTAGTATATGTAGATATGTACTATGTTTGTTATTCTTTCACGCAAATACTACTGAACCGATTACAATGAAATTTAGCACTCTTATAGAGGGTAACTTGGATTAACTCATAGGTTAGGTTTTATTCTGAAAAATCCCATGGGAACGGGAACTATGCGGGTTTTTAAAACGCGGGCGAAGCCGCAGTCGGAAAGCTAGTAATTAATATAATTGAATACCTACCTACCTACAAGTTACAGGCTTCTTTATGCATCATAAGCTGAAACTATAAAGTCATATTATTGTATCAATATTTATCTTAACAATCAAACAATTCGTTTACTTCTCAGAACTTAAATTCAAGGTATCGAAACGCTATAAAATTTTCATCAAACACGAATTCCACTTAATTAATTCTGTAATGACCTATCACTTTGCGTATTAATTAAATTGTCTGAACCCTTTAAAGAATAAGTGGATTATATTTTACGCCACAAGCGTCAAGTTATATTGTGCTACTGTTTTATGAAAAATATTTTTGAGGTTACGAAAACAAGGGATGCTTTGAGCACGTGTATTTTAGCTTTGTTCGTAAATGGCGGAGGTTTTCAATACGGTTGGTGCTAATTCTTATATCTATACTAATATAATATTATAAAGCTGAAGAGTTTGTTTGGTTGAACGCGGTAATCTCAGCAACTGCGGGTCTATTTTGAAAAATTATTTCAGTGTTTGATAGGCCATTTATCGAGGAAGGCTATCGACTAATTAATTATCTCACCACGGTAAGACCAGCAATAGGAGCAATGCGGTTAAAACTGCGGTTCGCAACTAGTCTATCTATATAAAAGAAAGTCGTGTTTATACCACGTAGGTAAGTATCTGGAATGGCTGAGCGGTTTTAAGGATTTTTGATTCGTTGGATTAGTCTCCGCTTTTGATTATGCAAATAAATGTTAAAATGTTAAAACTCAAAAAAGGTCAAACCGGGCGAGGAGCCAGAAATTATGTTTATGAGGTTAATCACCTATATGCTACCAGCTACTTACTAATTACTGCATGACATGGTTTTATCCGCGGACTAAAACTTCCATTCCCTATTTTTTGTTGGTTTATTTTTGACGTGACAACGTCTTATAATTCGATAGAGCCGGCTGCACGCACGAAAAAACATGACTCATGCGGCGTTTCCTCGCTCTGAGGCGTTCCATGTGCTTGAAGTGCAAGCGAGAGCGCGGAACGAGCGACAAAGAAGCACAATCGGACGTTGTCACGTTCAACTATCGTCAGTAAACCAACTTTACAGACAACCAATTTTTTTTTGTAGCAAGTAGGATACTGTTATTTATCATGAAGGAAGAAGCTAAACTTCCCCTCTTTATAATATTAGGTAGTATGGATAAGGTTTTATACTTAGAGTATATATTACAATAGTATAGAGCGCGTGTATTGCACAAATTGCTTAGTGCGGATCGTAGGCAGATGAGCTATAGATACTTTATAGATGTGTGTGTGACCAATAGGGATGGGTAGATATCAATTGCGTGTTGAGCTATCGATAAGTTATGTAAATAAATATGTATCATAAGTAAATTTTATGTTCAAACTTCAATGTGTTATTAAAGGAGAAATGTATGAATAAAGTATAAATATGTAATTTTAAATTTGTTTGCCAAGTGAATAAAGTGTGTTTATTCCATTTAAATATATCTTGTATTAATTATTATAAGTAGTTTAAAAGAAAATGTTTAATTGGAATATCTGAAAAACGTGTGGACCTATTAAATATTAAAGTTAATAAAATAAAAGATCGGGTTTAGTACCATTTTTTTAATAATAAATCAAATAATAATAGTATTTAAAAAATGTTAAATAAAAATAAGAAATAGGTGATTAATAATTTAAAATGAAATAATAAACAATATTAATAATTTTTTATTCAATTTTATCAATTCTATACCTACCAAAATCTTCAAAAATCAATTTAGCGGTTAAAATATAATATCGTAACATCACATACTTTATGTATATTTACACTATAATACATTCGCATTCATAATATTAGAAAGTGAAACAAAACACACCACAAAATTATTTTTAATACATTTTTAAAAGAGTTTTAATTTTAAAGTTAAATAAATAATATGTTAAAATATAATTCTTCTTGTAAACTATCGAGTACAGCGTTGGTCAAGTCACATCACTACGATCACGTGGCGGCAGTGAGGCGCGCGAAGGGTGCGCGAGCGAGCCTGCGCGTGTCCGCCTCCCACTTCCCCTTCACCCCCGCGATGCTAGATTTATTTTCATAAAAATAAATACAACAATCGATTTACCGATGAAATGTGATACTGGATTTCAATTTTGTGTTTTTTCTAGTATCGTTCTTGCAAGATCGAACTGCACATTTCACCATGTTTATTCGTAAATATGAAAAAAATCCCTAGAGAAACGCACTTCGATAGCACTCAACCACGACTACGAGCGCTCGCGGCGGGAACGTCGTGTTGTTCCCACCTGTGCCTACTGTTCCCACTTCGTTGTTCGCACTCTATAGATAGTATATATTATACTCTAAGGTTTTATACTTCTATGTGGCAGGATTGAAGGTGAGTTTTATTACGAAAACTTTTTTATGTGTGTCTTTCTATGGAGTTTTAGGTACCAAACGAATGTTCTGATTTTTTATTATAATTAATAATTAATTAATTTTTAATTTCAATCTAACGCAAGCTTGCAGTTGTGATGCAGATGTCGTGGCCATATCGTAGATTTGCTCATTTCATGAAATGATCGATCATTTCGTGAAAAACGATTTCTTATCATTGATCTGCTCAAACCACATCATGATGTGGCCAATAGACATTCAACCATTTCATGAAATGCGACTTTTTCGTGAAATGATCAATTATTTCATGAAATGCGACTTTTTCGTGAAATGATCAATCATTTCATGAAATGCGACTTTTTCGTGAAATGATCAATCATTTCATGAAATGAGCAAATCTACGATATGGCCAGTGGCCACGACACAGATAGATATCTGCGAAGATTATTTTGTACGTAGTACCTACATGATTATTCAATATTGTTAAAGCATTTTCTTACAGACCAACAAACCATAATATTTGGCTTACCTTAGTAGAATAATCCTACTAAAAAATGTTACATTAATGAAACATTTTCTTTTATAATATTAAGTTGAGAACTTTGAAGTAAAAATAAATATCGTATTTTAAACAGAATGTTTAATCAGCGTAAGTGAAGTAAGTAGTTGAATTTTTATTAGTTATCTTATTCAGAATAATATTATGATTTTATTTGAGTTTGAAGTTATTAATTATGCTCTATGTATTCCATTATTTGCTCGTTACTACATAAGTAGTATAAAACATAGTCGCTTTCACTGTCCCTATGTCCCTGTGTATGCTTAAATCTTTAAAACTACGCAACGGATGTCGATGCGGTTTTTTGAATAGATAGAGTGATTCAAGAGGAAGGTTTTAATATATAATTTATTTGGTTTTAAAGAAAGCGGGCGACCGGAAAGCTAGTAATGAATAAAGCTTAGAATTTTGCGTAATATTAAATTAATTTGCTTCGGTATTACTGAATAGAGTTGTTTTTTTTAATAAAATATTAGATTAATTGATGGATTATAATATTACGAAATTGTAAAAGACAATTTCATGCAAAAAATACTAAAGCGATTTTAATGAAAGTATCGCGTAAGTATTGCGTAAGCACTTTATCTATGGATAATTAAACCGTTTCCTATAGAGTAGTTCTTAATATAAATATAAATTGGTTGTAGATTTTTTTTTTATTTGTTTCAAAAGTATTTAGTTTCCATATATTTTTTAAACACTACCATAGCTACTATTATGTATTCTGTGACACTACTTTAAATGCTAAGTGTTAATTTTCAAATTTTTTAAAACTACACTCACACTAACAACCAACCTAACAACTTTTTAACAATATACGTCAGAATCAACACGTCAGATAGTTGACAAAAAGTATACTTTGATCCATCAATAAGGATAAGCCAGCACTTAACCCAGTCATATTTATGAGGGTTAACGTAAAATCATGTCTATTTGGCCAAAGCTAACCCAGCTCGGACCGTTTCAACGAACGTAAGATTCGCAGGTAAGCTATGCGACCCGAGGGGACATTGCTATCATTCTAGTGTACGGGTTAAGGTACAAGTTATAGGCGTAGGTATGTGATTTTTATTTATTTTTGGTCAAACAATTGGCAGGATACGACGGAACGAGGCAATGAGCATGACTATCAACAGTAGTCGTCCGTAAACATTTAGTAGCTGATTATACTGTGAATTTTGATTAAAATCTCATAAAGAAACAAAATACTTTCAAATTCGCACGTAGTAACTTTGCATGTTACATTATTTACAACTTATTTGTTAATGCCGAAGAATTTCTCTGCTTGAACGAGCCAATTTCAAGAACAAATTATTGGTTCAATGTAAAATTAAAATTAGAATTATTTGGTAGATGAATGGAATTTATAGAACAAAATTACCATCGTTTTTTTAATTGCATTATGGACACATAATAAGAAATTTTAGAACTTTTCAAATAAATATACATTATAGTTATTGATGTGACATAACACAGTTTGGATACTTTTATTGAAATGTGGTTTACTATGAGACATTCAGAAACTTTCTATTATTGAAAATTTTAAATTAAATAAAAAAAAATAAAATAAACATGCTTATTAAACAAATCGCTTGTACTTTTGCCTTGGGACGGCAACAAACAGATGTTCAACTTGAGAAAAATCATTTAAGTTTCTCTTTTCTGGGACATTTTCGTACCCTTGAGCGAATTGCAAAGGTCGGGGGTTAAATATTGTCATTGTTTCGGATCAAATGCGATTATTTTCATGGTCAGGAGCTGACTTTTTAAATTTATCGGTTTTATATTGCATCGTTAGAGGGTTGAGCGTTTTATTGTACTCAAAGTCATACACAAACTTATTACATCTTTATATTGGCTGTTTTCACAATTTGCAGTAGTGATCCTGATAGTCTATTTTACATATTGTGTTTTTATACATTATTAGACGTTTTAATTGACATATAATAAAAAAAAAACGTAACAGGAAACTATGAAAGTTCCCTTAGTCTGATTTAAGTTGTTTAATCATAAAATTATGGTATGGCGGTGGTAAGATATGATTCAAAATCACTTCTCAAAGAAGATTTTTCATAGAAATATCCAGAACATGAATTTCTTATAAAAAAATGTATTCTATATAGCGTAATTTTATTAATTGTGATAACGCTAAAAATGTTATTATACCCGGAAAGTCACTTTGTGTGAGGATAAAACATTACTCGTTTATTCGGGATTTATTTGATGAACCAGTTTACACACTACGGAGGTTTTATGCATGTCTGTAAGCTTATTTTATTAATGCGAAAGTCTGTCTGTCTGTTACCTCTTCAAGGCTAAATCGCAGAACCGACTCGGATGAAATCTGGAATGAAAATAAGTGAAGACACTGGTCAAACATAATATTATGCTCATACGTTATACATATTCCTAAAAATATAGTGTTTTTGACGCTGCAATGATTATTTGGTTGTTTTGGAAGTCAAAGCTTTTAATACAAAACTCAAATAACCATTACCTACCTATATGTTATTTCAAAATACTTAATGTATTATGATTTCTTTATAAATGTTCTCTAAAACTACTGAACCGATTTTGAAAACTCATATAGCACAAAGGCTATATTTCTCGACTTTATCCCGCGTACATTAAGTTTATGATTTCTTTATAAATGATCTCAAAAACTACTGAACCAATTTTGATAACTCTTATAGCAACACTCAGTTTGACAAAGGCTATATTTCGACTTTATCTCGCATAAAGCCGAAGCTATACATCACAATGCATATAATATGCAAGTTTCTCATAAAATAAAATACAGTGTAAACCGCGCTTAGGTCGCTTTTAAAATGTTTATACCTCTTCCACATATTAATTTCCTCTGTAACCTCAACGGGTAATTAAAATCTCAAATGGGTATGAAATTCAAAGCTAACAACGTTTTTCAGTTTAACTTTGTGATATTTATTTGACGTGAGCAATTGTTGTGGCGGTTAAGTGGATTGTGGCTTTTTATGTTATAGTTTTTATATATAGTTAACATGTTTTTGAAGTGAATACTTATCACTTTGGTCCTTGAAAGACAATTTTATTCCTACAAACGGTTAAAATGATTTTCTTTACCGATTTCTGTAGGCGACAATGCGAAGATTTTACAGGTAGGGGAGACCGGGTTTGGTTGTCTCACGGGTTGGTTGTCACAGCGGTCTTAACACAAAACTGAACTATCGAATAAGTCTGTTGAACGTCGTGGCAAGAGCGATACAGTGACAACGCTGTCCCCACTTCGTGTCAGACCGCCCCGATCTGCCGTGAGGGCCTCACACGTGTTTATTGTTTTCGGGCAGCGAAAGTAAATTTTTGTGCTGCTGTGTCGAACCTCGTAAGTATACGTTCTTGTTTTACAGTAATAATCTTTCAGTTCATTTGATGATGATGAAATGTGTTTTATAATATCGTAGTATAGTTTTTTAGATATTGATTGATCGGAATTTATTTTCAATGTTATTTTTCTAAAACGTGTTATGGGGCTCGTTGTCACAAATTTTCGGGGGCTGGTTGTCACATATCAACCAGCCCCCTGTATGCGAGATGACTTTATTTGCGTTTTGAGGTTGTTTGTTTCAGCCGTAAATTTTCAATCAACACCGGAAAATCACCCTAACAAACCTGCTGGAAGTCCATCTATCCTTGATGACTCTATATTGACTCACGATTATTATAACCTGGATCTTAATATTCGCGCAATAACGCCAGAAAATTTTATAGATAGTCCGATGCTAGGGGAATCTTTGTAGAATCAAGTTCCCAATGAGCTCCTGGCGATACGAGGTCCAAGTGGAGTAAGAACCCGGGAGCCCCTAGCGATACCAGGTCCAAGTGGTGTAAAATCTACTCTGAACGTATCCCAGCTTATTTTGAAACCACTACCAAAAGAGCCTCCACGCAAGTCGCAGCAAAGTGATAAAAGAAAATGTAAATCGGCCATTCTGACAGATATACCGGAAAAGACCTATTTAGAAGAGAAAAAGAAGGAGCAAGATGCTAAGAAAAAGAAAGTATCAAAACGTGTATTGAGTGAGAAGAAATAAGAGAAGGTTTCTAAATCTAATAAAAACAAGAAGAAATCTGACAACAGTGAAGAAGAGAAAGAGAATGAAGATTTCTGCTTAGTCTGTTTGTCGCCATACTCAGCAAGCAAATCTAGAGAAGTTTGGGTACAATGCCAGGATATATTTTGGGCTCACGAAACATGCACATCTGGTCTACTAAATTACATTTGCCAAAATTGTGATTCTTAATATTCAGACTGAAATAAAGACTGTCTACGGTTTTATTATGTTAAGAGTTCTTAATTAAAAACTATTCCGTAAAATTATAAGACCAAAAAGTGACTTTCTATTTATAAAATGCCTGTTATTTAGTATGTGACTACCTACCCTAGGCATTGTGACAACCATCCCTGACCCGGGGTTATAAGTCACATTTTTCTTTGGAGTGAAAATACAAAATATTTCTACAACTGATGATATTATACAAAAATACGTTTATTTCTTTTGCAACCGAATAATTACACTATCCTTTGGTATACAAATATCATTCCTAAACAACGTATTTTGGAAGTTACACAAAAAAAGTTAAAAATGTGACTTTCATCCCCGCTCTCCCCTATACACACTTCTTTTTTCATCTTATATTTTCAATATTCACATTTTTACATCTTATATTTATATAAACTACTCTCTATGTACATTAAACGAACGAACAATGATTTTGGCAATATTGATGATTCTTTTTTTCTTTCCAGAATGCAGAAGTCCTGAGTTCAACTTGTTGTGGAGAGGCAAAAAACGGTCTTTTTCTGCCAACTGATGGCTTAATTGAGCGTAAGAAAATCGAACATCGAAACAGATGTGAAATTCGTCATGCTCTACATATATCGCACAAGGGAACACGATAACACAAATAATAAACACATAGGTACATCTTCTTAACACGCCTTTATTAGCTTCACCTGTATGTTCGTATGTAACAGACTCTTTTAAACTCGATTCTGACTCGGACTAAACGGACAGATTTAATTCAAACTTTGTACACTTAACAAGGATCAGTGACAATACAATTATATCATCTTACTAGCTATGCTTCGCGGTTTCACCCGCATTGCTCTGCTCCTGTTGGTCTTAGCGTGATGATATTTAACCTTTCTCGATAAATGGGCTATCTAACACCAAAATAATTTTTTCAAATCGGACCAGTAGTTCTGAGATTGGCGCGTTCAAACAAACAAACAAACTCTTCAGCTTTATAATATTAAGTATAGATTAAAGAGTGTTTTTAGTTTTTCAACTATATTATCTTTATTTTATGCAACGTTTGTCACCATTCTCGGAATGTAATTAGATAATAATATTAAAAATTTCAACTGACTTGTCTCTGAATAGGATTTGGAATGAAATACTCAGCTTTGAGACTGGATTAAATGCTTTTAGCTCTTAGGGTTTTAAGACGAAGCTAATATTCTTCGATGTCGCCTTTTATAAGCTGCAGTGGAGGAATATCTGTGTTTTATTACCCCACTTTTAGTGGAAACTGTGATATGCTAGAATAACGCACTATAATACAAAAAAAACTAACAAATATTATCCGACTTTCAGTGGTACCTGTGATCTGCTGAATTAAACATACACACAATTAATGCAAAAATAGACAAACATAAAAAATCTATAAACCACTAGCGGTCCGCCCCGGCTTCGCCCGTGGTACATGTTTACGTTTTCTCTCCATAAGAACCATCCTCGTACTTCAAGGAATATTATAAAAAAAGAATTATCGAAATCGGTCCAGCCATTCACGCGTGATGCCGTGACCAAGGAAAACGGGTTTAATCATAATATATAGATATAGATATAGATATAGATATAGATATAGATATAGATATA
>CAJQZM010041516.1:0-11112 GCA_907164665.1 Colias nastes | reverse complement strand
ATATAGATATAGATATAGATATAGATATAGATATAGATATAGATATAGATATAGATATAGATATAGATATAGATATAGATATAGAAATAGATATAGATATAGATTCGTATTCATTAGATCAAACTACATAGTTTAGGTTATTAATATTTAAAATTGAAAAAAACAATACGGCTATATAAGCTATTTTTCAAATCTGAATTTAATGATAAACAATATCTAGATGACAGATTAGCCCAAGACCGAACGCGATGGCGTCGCACTGTGGAAGCTCTCTGCCCCACATAGAGACCATAGAACATTAAGTCAGTAAGCCAATACCTAGATGCTTCGAATAAATATTTATTGAGCTATATTAAACTAATAAAGAAAAATTTCTTCACTATTTACTTATTCAGTACATAAGGAAAACGTGTCAGTCTAAAAACAAATAATAATTTCAATATTTTCATTTTAGAGAAAAGTTTTAAAGACGATGCATTAGAAAACTAGATAATATTTCAAGGAATCTAAGATAACACGGAAAACTCTCGCTTGAAGTCTTATCTTCGAAGTGTTTCTAAATAAGAAAATCTTAGTGATTCGTGCAAATGGAAATATATAATTTACGGTAAGGTTATTAGATTCCGTTACTTTTAAGCTTTTTGAAGTGAAACTTCTTAAGTCTCATTGAGAGTAAAATTTCAAGGTCGCGTCATGGCAATACCATCATGTCATGGAGGCGACGATTTTGGTATCTTTGAATCTTGCCAAAGAACACTTCTGACACGTGTTCTCGGCACACACGCTTTTTTAATACCAGAAAAAGTAGGAAAACTATAACGTTAAATTGTTTTTAACTGACTTTATGTAATGAAGCTCTTGTTGTCAGACTTGATATACATTAAGGTTGCAAGGAGGTGAATTAATTACGCAAAATATTGATATATAATGTAGAGATTTGAGTTTAATTGTTCAAAACACATCTTATCATTTATATCGATACATAGACGCGAATTACACGAATACAATTTCAAGTATCTACATAGTATAAAACAAAGTCGCTTTCTCTGTCCCTATGTCCCTTTGTATGCTTAAGTATTTAAAATTACGCAACGGATTTTGATGCGATTTTTTAATAGATAGAGTGATTCAAGAGGAAGGTTTTTGTATATAATTTATTAGATTTTAAACAAAGCGGGCGAAGCCGCGGGCGAAAAGCTAGTAAGTTATAAAAAGTTAAATAAGAAATTCTAAGAAACTAAAGGTAACAACTACCTCTTGCGTGCAAACAACACACATTACGTATAAATGACTTACAAAGTATCCCTGTATATTAATCTTGATTGTGGGTATCTACATCATTCCCTGTCATCGCATGTTCGCCCTTCTCTCGTTGACGGATATATATCGTTGGAAAAACAAAATATATTTAATATAATATGGGTTAGTGGATGCTACAGTGTTTATTTTTCAAGTGAAACTTCTTTAGGCGCGTTGAGAGTAAAATTTCAAGGTGTCATGGCAATACCGTCAGGTCATGGAGTAAGGCGACGATTTTGGTATCTTTGAATCTTGACAAAGAAGTTTCACTTCTGACACGTGTGGCACAGACGCTCTTTTATTGTTTGTATAGGATTTAGGCTTTTATTTGCTTCACATGTTTGCATATAACCGATTCCATAGACTCGATTTTGACCTGTTATAAACGGACAGATTGAATTCAATAAATTATTATTAATTCATATTATCCTCTTCTATTAACAGGTAGATACGTGAATTACTTAGTAGGTACTATGAATAGGTACAGAGATAGATTACATATGAACCTAGTCTAGCATAAAGCTTAGTTAGTTATATTAATGATAAAGTTACTAGATGTTACGTTTTAGATACTAAAGGGATAGGTAATAATTTTTGATAAAAATTTGATGATGATTTGATGAACAATTAAATATAAAATATACATACTATATGATGTAGGTAATAAGCCTTGAAAATGATGTGAATGCAATAAAACGAAAACGATAAGAATTAATGCATTACATACTTATTATATAAGCTATGTTGAACTATAATGTACTATAGAAGATGTAACAACTGCCAACATATTATATAGATACCTACGCGTTCAGAGATGTAAAAATATCTTGGTATATTCGATACATCATTGTAATATGAAAACAACTATAATATTATAATACATTACATCAAACGAACATAGAGCTAGAGCTAGAGCAAGAGGATTCTTTCGTGATCTTTTAGTGGAAACGAAAACTCGTATTTAGTGTTATTCAGTATTAGAACATTGTATAGAATCTTTTCGAACGCACTAAGAACAACGAAATAATGCTCTACGCCTGTCTACACTAATAATTTGATACATTAACACGTTCACTGCGGCACCTAAAATGCCAAACTTACCGTTGTTGCGGCATGTCTTCCATACTTCACATCGGCAAGTTCACCACTGTGCGTCATGAGCCATTTTTATCACATCGCACCTTCTGATTTTGAAGGTTAATAATTTCATGAAATTTCAAGATATTTAAAAATTTTTTTTTTTCAGATAATAGTATATATAGTCTAGTATATACCGCATAAATAGCTTTTAGTTTGACCCAATAGTTTAAAAGATATGAGGGAAAATGTAAACCCCTGATTTTGTGAAAAATTATTTGCCATCCCGCACTGCGTTGATACGGCATGTTTACAGTAATAGCGATGGGAAACACTGTAAAATAAAACATCGATATCGATATAAATCAATTTTGTATATTTCAGTCTGTTTGTTAACAGATAACGAGATCGTCGATACAAAAAAAAAACACATATAAAACAAGGTACTTGATAGAGTACTATCAGGAAATTGTTCAGTAACTTTTGTTTTAATTTGTTCAGTAACTTTTGTTTTAATGTTTTATATTATTTTCACAACTGTCATCACATTTTTGCATATATGCTACGAAATAAAAGAAAGTTAAAAAACTAAAGCCTCTAAGGTATCATTGTCATTTAAAAAAACTCAAAAGAAAAGTGCGTGCGGTCCTGGTGCATCACTATGCGAGACTGACACGCGGCGCGCTCGCAGTACAGTGCGTCATGAGGTGCTTGTCCATGGCAAAATATTTGACATGCCGCACACAAAAGAAATGGTTTCTTTTCTATGCGTTGTGTCCAATATTTTGCCATACGATTTTTAAACGAAATTGAGTCCTACTTCAAACTGTGATCACAAAAATATATTTGTCTCTTTTCTAGTCATTGATTAACATATAAAAACCTCGCCGCACCACGGTGAAAACTGCGATTTTGGGCGCCGCACTGTGGTGTAGTCGCTGATGGCCCGATACTGGACATGCCGCAGTGAACGTGATAAGGAAAGAAAGAAAATAATACATTTATTTGTACCGATGCACATTAATACATAAAAAAAAAGACGTGTGGCACTCGGGGACTGCCGCGGTAAAGCTATTGCATAGCATGCCTTCAAGCCACACCTCCGAGCCCGTCGGAGTGGGGAGCGTGAGGTTTTTTCGTTACGGAATTTCTCGATTCGGTCCCCGCGCTCAAGGCCCGCGATAGAAGCTATGCAATAGCTAAAAAATAAAAATAAAATTAACTTACAACTACTTACCCACAACGGCACAAAATGGATAATATCCACTCAGTGGTTAAGAGAATCTAAGGACATATAAGACACGTAGATTCTCCACTGATTTTCATTTAGATTATCCGTTACGTATCATATTTTCTAACTACCATTCTTAACTACCAAAGCTGTGTATTATTACCAAGATTCCACTACTAACGTCTAGGATTACACCCCTAATAAATTACCGCAAAGAAACATTAATACAATGATTATGATCATAATTAGCAAGTCAATTATACCGTAGCTATATTTTTAGTAAGTTCAAACGAGAAACACGCTTATTACCATAACACAAAGTTATAAAGAGAGTAATTTCACTGTTGCTGGTTTTAGGTTATTAGGAGAATTTATGTTGGTCATTATGCTGTGAATATTTTCTAACACGTATTCATCTATACTAATATTATAAAGCTGAAGAGTTTGTTTGTTTGAACGCGCTAATCTCAGGAAATACTGGTCCGATTTGAAAAATTCTTTCGGTGTTAGATAGCCTATTTCTCGAGGAAGGCTATAGGCTATATATCATCACGCTAAGACCAACAGGAGTGGAGCAATGCGGGTGAAACCGCGCAGCACAGCTAGTATTAAATAAACACAATGTATTTATTGGGCAAGCGTGTAAGAAAAGAAAGCGTCGGTTTTTACGCCAACTCAATGTTGTATCTACTTTTTAGGGTTATAGTTTTGCATACGCTGAGTACGTAAAAAATATCTACTTAAAAATTTCCAGACGCATTTTTTTTTTCAAATAGATGAATTCTTAAAACTCTATGTGTACACCCCGAACAAGCAACCCGCCCATTTTTGCCACCAGCACGTGAGCTGCTATCGTTTAAGATTATGTTTTCATAGACAAAATGCTCACACGGCTGCGCGAAGCTAGAGAAGAAAACATGGATTTTTAGGAAAAATTTAGCAAAACATTTTTGACGTAATTTTGTTGTTTAAGTATTTTTTTATGTGATCAGTGTATGTACAAGTACAAGTCCCTTCGCGCTTAGTATACCAATAGTGGGACACCCTGTATACGGAACTTTTCTTTTAAAATATTCGCACATGATTCTTTCGTGTTTGGTAGATAGATTCTGAATGAATATTTCTATACTTAAAGATTGAAATGATAAATGGCTTCAAGGTATAATTAATATCTACCTCTATGCGCTTCTTACCTTCTTACAATCCATGTGAAACTAGTGAACTTTCTGCTTCTTTTAATATTGGCTTTTACTATAAACTAGCTTTCCACCTGCGGCATCGCCCGCTTTGTCTAAAACCTAATAAATTATATACTAAAACCTTCCTCTTGAATCACTCTGTCTATACATAGGGATAGAGAAAGCGCCTTTGTTTTATATTATGTAGTGATACTTCATATTAACAAAGATTGATGAAGAATGAACACAATTTTCCACAAACAGTACTTACTGTCTGAAAAACAACATTGTTTTATATTGTTGTGACATCACACGTTAAAGCTAGTAAAAAAGGTATGCGTTTTCAGTAAGGAAGTGAAGACAAACCCATCGAATAATCCCATTCAAATCCCTAATCCCATTTGAGCTTTCAAGGAAATTGCTGTTTTTGTGTTTTGTACGGGTAATGTCAGAGACGCATGGTTTTCAGCACTTTGTGTAACATAAAATAATGATGTACCTATACAAAACAGATGTAAAGCAAAACGGATATTAAGGGCTGATTTTTCAATCGTTGGTTAAAACTTATTCATCGAATAACGTATTAAACTACCATTTCAAAAATGTATTCTAATTGTCCGTATTTGACAGTTTACAAATTACAGGTGACATTTTAAAATGTTCGTGTAATATACTTTATTGGACGGATAAATTTTAACCAAGGATTGAAAAATCGACCCTAAAAGGTATATTATGTTATCACTTAAAGTAACTTAATTATAGATTTATAACTGATATAAAATATAATATAAAACGGCTATATTTGAACAATTTTACTTTGATATACCTCCTTATGAACAGGAATCGAACCCACATCTATCTCCTTACAGAGGCGACGATACCTAATGAAGAATAGAAGCATTATACTCGTTATAGTATTATGAATTGCAATTCTTGAGATTTATTTTCAGACCACAATCTTAATTTTTAAATAACTTATTACAGAAAAACAGCCGTGTTCACCCACGATCCCAATGAAAGAGAGAGAGTTCATTCGCTCTCTGCTTCACACTCACTCATAGTCTATCGTTCTTCCATTCTAATCATCGTTCAGAAACTAAGGGCGTATTTAGAAAGAAAGCTTGAAACTTATAAGCGCTTACCGGCGCTTGTCAGCGCTGGTAACCCGCGCAGGAAAATATATGAACACGCGCCGATAAGCGCTAAGTTCCGACAAGCTTCAACAAGCGCTGGTCAGTGCCATATAAAATTTGTTTTGGCCTGCTTCAACCTACTTCCTTTGTGTAGAACGAACCAGCGTTGACAAGCGCCGATAAGCGCTTATAAGTTTCAAGCTTTCTTTCTGAATACGCCCTAATCTTACACACGTTTAGAAACATAATCATTCATCTTATCACCCCACATTAATATGACGTGTGTTTGGTAAATAAACAAGTTTAACTAAGTTA
Source organism: Colias nastes (assembly GCA_907164665.1). NCBI lineage: Eukaryota > Metazoa > Arthropoda > Insecta > Lepidoptera > Pieridae > Colias > Colias nastes. The sequence goes on along the minus strand of CAJQZM010041516.1, from coordinate 4,879 downwards.
AATTTTGTGGACTAGCACATTGCAGAATATTGAAAGCATATTTCACATAACTCGTAAAAATAGATCACTGAAACAGATGTGAAATATAACTCCCCATACATTACGAGGGGACATGGGACTTCATACACAGACATTCAAACATATAGGTAAAGTATATAGTTTTAATTTAAATATTAAATATTTTATTTTATTTAAATTTTAATCATATAACCAACTCCATTTAATGTTCTACATAAGTAATACAAAATATCTAATAATCTAATATCTAGTACATAATTAATAATTTCTTAGTACTCAAATTAATGTAAATTAACTAACTAATAATACTTTACTTTCATACCATTAATGCTATTTGAATATAATAATATAAACAGGACTCTGAAATTTTAACTGCCCACTCAAAGTAATAAATTCTTACCTTCTTGGAAATCATATTCTGAAGATCATAACAATTTAAACTTCTTAATATTTAATGAAAATATACCAAAATTCTTCGTAACCCCTACTAATATTATAATTGCGAAGTAACTCTCTCTGTATGTCTCTTTTTCACGCCAGAACCACTGAACCGATTTGGATGAAATTTGGTACAGAGATAGCTTGAGATCTGAGAAAGGACACAGGATAGGTTTCATCCCGGAAATCCCATGGGAACGGGAATTATGCGGGTTTACTTATTATTTATTTGACAATTTAATGTACCACTCCAAGTTAAAATATTTACAAGTACCTATATAATAAATGGATTGATACAGTACATAAGGCAGCCTTATCGCTTACTAGCGATCTCTTCCAGGCTGCCTAAGGTAAGGGATAAAAAGGTTAAATAAAAGTCATCAATATTAAGAATTAAAATGAAACACCATAATAAATGAACAGTTATTTATTTCAATATGCTGTTTGACTTACAAATACTATTTACAATGTATAAACAATTTAATACTATCACAAAGTATACCTAGTTAATATTATAATTATAATTAATGTTGGATTTAGAGAATCCTTACATTTCACAATAGTTTAAAATAACCTTTGAATTTGTTGATAACATTGCATCTTAATAGCAAAAGGAAAATTAAAATTAGCTTAGCATACATTTAATATATCAACATATTTGGAACTATCTATATACAATTACATTAAAATCACAATGTATTATACATTTCACCAAACTTTTACAAGTTTGAATTTGATAAGCGAGCATTTTTAGTAGTAAGTTTTAGTGAAATACATGAAAAATCAAATATACCTTTTCTAGGGAAGCGCGTACCTACTATCTTAGCTTAACATCAGGCGAGATTGTGGTCAAGCTCTTCCCCATTGAGAATAAAAAAAACCTTATAATAACTAAAAAAATATATACCTAATTCTAGCAGTTGAGTGATGTGTGATTCGGAATTGGAAAATTTTAACGGATTTAAAACAAGCTTTTATAGAACAATGATAAAAATATGATGTTCCTTTACAATATTTTACTTGTAGCATAAATATTTTTTTTATTCTAAGCCCGTTAAAATTTGCATGTTCCTCTCAAGTTCCTGCTAAATGGATATCAGTGTTTTTAATTTGTTACATTTGTCTCCGTTTGAATTATGATAATAACTGTTAAATATTCTTCAAACTTGCTTCAAATAAATGGGATTGAGACGTTAATATTATGTAAATGTATATCTATACATATTTACGAAAAGGCGACTGACTGACTGATTAATCTATCAATGCACAGCCCAAACTACTGGACCAATCGGGCTAAAATTTGGTTTGCAGATAGCCGATATGTAGGCGTCCGTCAATAAAGAATTTTAAGCTATTGCATAGCTTCTATCGCGGGCCTTGAGCGCGGGGACCGAATCCAGAAATTCCGTAACGAAAAAACCTCACGCTCCCCACTCCGACGGGCACGGAGGTGTGGCTTGAAGGCATAGCATGCAATAGCTTTACCGCGGCAGTCCCCGAGTGCCACACGTCTTTTTGATAAATTCTTCATCCAAGGGGAAAAAATAGGTGGTGTAAGTTTGTACCAAAAAAATTATTCTGTCCACGCGGGCGAAGCTGCGGGCAATTGCTAGTTATTCTATACATTCCTCTGCAGTAATCACATAAGAAAATCCATTCGACGAATAGCCTAATTCGACCTAAGTTGATAAAGTTGTATGATTACACGAAGCCTACGAGCCTCTTACGTCATAGAGTTATGTAACTTTTGCAGATAATATGTACATAGAAATAGGTCAAGTACAGAAAACAAATATGATTACAGGTAATTGTATGTTTTGTGCCTTTGATGTAAACAATACTTGATAATCAAGTTTGATTTATTATTGACCTATTGTTGATATATTTGAAAGGCAATATGCAAAATGTCTAAGTAATTCATAAACTGTAAAGAGCTTGTTTCAATTGAAATAAGAAATACGATATTAAGTTGTTGATGAAACGAAAAAAAAATCATACCATATACATGGAGTAAGATGATTTTGGTATCTATGAATCTTGTCAAAGAAGTTTCACTTCTGACACGTGTGCTCATCATACACGCTCTTTTTTGTATAAAATAACATTGCTTAAGCATTTTAATGGAATAAAATAAAATAGTGGAACGTAGTTTAAAATTAAAAAAAATACATTCAAATAAATTGCCTTTCTTCTTTTTAATTTACTTACCTATATAGGCATGCCACTGTTAACAATTTGTATGGAATTTCACATATTGAAGCAATTCGAACAATTTATGGTAAAAGCTGAGATAAGAATTTAATACCAAAAGTAACTTTTTGTAGATCTAGATATATTTAGTTGATTGGATAGTTTGATAAATTGAAGTCTATACAGCCTTATAAAATTCCCGTGTGTATTTACGTGTGTACTTGCCATACTTCCCGGGAACGGCTTGACCGATTTTTTTGAAACTTGTGTGTATCGTTAGTGCTTAAAATCGGTCGTAATCTGTTTTTTTAATCGACTTACATTTGCCGGGCTTGTTTAGTTTGCAAAAATTTCAAAAACAAATAAAAAACAAGACCATATTTTAAACAAAATTTGTTTTATCTTGTTATCTATAGAAATGATAGTAATATTAAAGCAAATAAATGCAATAAATAGCATGCATGCTCTTATGTATTGTATTTAATCATTTATGCGTATTAATGTTAATGAAAAATATGAATAAAATTCTACAATCAAATTAATGATGTCATTTATGAGTATTATGAGATTATAATATAATCTATAACCATATTATGGTCAGATTTTGGTAAGTTGATTGTATTTAATAAAATGAATTATAGCTGAAAAGTGAGGATTTTATTGGTTTATAATTTACATTATTTTCTCTTATTATTTAACTGACGATTGGCAGAAAAGGTATTATAAAATTATTATCACTAGGTATATAAAGTAGGTAATGATAAATTGTTTGTGTGTTTGTCATATTAATATCTATGAACGTTTCAGTCTGTCTGATCTATACAACACTATATACAGTGTGGATTGATGGGCCCTGGAGGGAAAGTACTTACTTGAAATACTGAAGATAGAAAATTTTGCTGAAAATTTTGCATTGGAGGATTTGGATTGGGAGATTTTCGAAAATTTACTTGCATCGACCGGGAATCGAACTTACTTAAAAAAAAAAAATATTAATATATTCTTCAAATCGATACGTACACATCGATATATTATATTATAGTTTCCCTCCAAGGCCTATCGAAAATTTCCACACTGTATATAATGAAAATTTAAATTATAATATTATAACATAAAGCTATAGATATTTAAGACTATAATTTCAAAAGAGATTGTTATATACAAACAGTTATAGTAAATTACTTAAGTATACACATTAAATGTCTATGCTAAAATACATACAATTTTGCTTTTTCTTGTGATTTTATGTGAGTAATATACCTACGTTTAAAAATTAAATAATTTTACGGATTTTGTATTGGTTACTAATTACTAACCAATTTAAATGTAATGTTTCCAAAAATAATGATGCGTACACACGATCTAATTTAAATTTGGCATGACAAGCGGCTTGAGGTATTTTTGAAGTGAAACTTCTTTAGGCGCGTTGAGAGTAAAATTTCAAGGTCAGGTCATGGCAATACCGTCACGTCACGTCAGGCAACGATTTTGGTATCATTGAATCTTACCAAAGAAGTTTCTGGAATAATACGGATTAAAAATCGCGTCTAAAATTCAAAGTCTGTAGCTCAATGTTATTATGATAAAGGAAACGAATTTTCACTTAGATATATTAATAACAAATAAATGAATAATATTTTCAATCGATCCATTAAAATATACAATAATTATTAAGGATTATAGACAATTATGAAATAACAATTATACACATTTACTTTAAACCGGTTTTAAAAAGCGTTTTATCCATAATTATTACTGAAACAAAGTACATATTCAGTTTTAACCATGATACTACTAAATAATATTATGTACATAATAAAACGCGTTTTAAACCCGTTTAAAATAATTTAAACACATTTTGCAGAAGAAGTATGTCTATGACATAGTATGAAAAATTTCATTAAGAGCTTTTAAGCAAAGCTTGTAATTTTAAACATCTACTTACATTAATTTATATATTTTATAAAAACAAGTACAATTTATTTACGAGAGACAAACATAAGATTGCTTCTTGGAAACTTAAAATCATCTGTCGTAATAAATATTCAAAATACTTGGATAACTAATATTTCGCTCCTAATTTGTATTTTTTTTATTTAATTTAATTAATTTGGAAATTAATTTAGTTACTGTATTAGTTATAAATTGATTCTGGGGCATTTAGGTTGTTGTAATAATAACACATAAATACCATACAATATATCGTTATTGGAATATTTCGCATAATTTAAAT
>CAJQZM010041515.1:0-23938 GCA_907164665.1 Colias nastes | reverse complement strand
AATAGAAGAAGTTTTCTTATAAAATATACTACAGTAAAGACACTGAGACATCCTAAAATATGTTCGAGGCAATTTATGTACTTTTATTGAAAAATTCAAAGAACATCTAAGTTAAAATAGCCTTACTTTGATGAAATTTTATGCGTATATGGCGTCGAATTTCTAGTTCTTACAACAGAGTTAAAAAAAATAAAAAATACACACTAAATGATAGGTTAATGCTTAAAAATTTGCAATAAAAAAAATACATATTATATGTTTTATGAAAGAAATGGAATAATTTAAAGTTCTCTAGAATTTTAGATTATATACGGGAGCGCAAACGTTGTTACGGCAGATCTATATAATCGAATATTCTAGAGAATTTTAAATTTTACCATTACTTTCATATAACATAGTAGTTAGTTTTTTTAAACGAGCTCCTAAAGAATTAAAGAAACAAGTCAAAATCACTCTTAAAATCGATACGGCCTCTTAAATACTTACGTATTCAGTAGTTATAAATACCCACCTTCCAATTGGCCAAAGCGCCTTTCCTCTGCTTGGCTCTGGTTTTCGCCTTACTCTTGATGACCATAACCCCGCGCTGCTCGTACCGCGGGTCGTCTGATGGGCCCAGCCCTATAGAGTATTCTTGCAAATACTTGTGCGCGTCCTCTTGAGCCACCGAACGTTCTAGAGATACTACGATTTTCGCCCACTGGGTGAGGTTTCGATGTATTAGAGGAACATATCAAATTTAGAGAAGTAGGTATGCATTTAATGTAATTTAAATTGCTAAATGTTAATTTAAATATTATAGTAAATAGATTCACCGTTCACGTCACACATTAAAATTTAAAATTCAAGATGGCGTCCGATTTTACGAAAATACCTAAAAACATAAGATACCTACTGTTTTCAGAATGTTTTTGTCTTAGCTCAATTATTCATTTCACATTAAATCCTAGGCGACGCGACAGCGTCTAAAATCTAAATACCTACTTATATTGCGCAATATTAATTTATTCTAAATAATATGTCGTCACACTAAATTCAAGATGGCGTCGATATAATGAATTTAATGTTATTAATAATTATTAAATAACTTGCTATTTTTAGAAGTCCTATTTATAATTTCGCATAAAACAACTGAAATATTACCTGTTTAACCCATTCCTTTTCCGATTGTTCAATGACATGAGCATACGTGTTGCCCATCATGGCGATCAACATATTTAGCAGTAATATTGGTACAAATACCATGAATACGGCAAAAACTGTCTTTGATAGGTTGGGGTATATCGTCAGCGCGAGCTCTGAGTACTGGAAATACATGTTTTATTGTCTATTTCGTATTAACATTAACATTTAGGTATTACACGATAACCACAATCAATGCAGCAGATGCAGCATGAACATAATTATTATGTTCATGAATAACTTAAATTTCATAGTTACTTAAATAATATTTAGTATCGACGAAATTTGTCTTGTAACTAATAGGATCCCATTATATGTGCCCATATATACCTTCAAGAATCATATTTCATGTTGAACATTAACGTCCATCATTCGATAAAATTATAAATTCAGGAAAATATAACCTTACAATTTTACTCTCTATGGTCTATACTCTATGGCTTCTAAGCCATAATGCTATAAGCACGGGCTAGAGCCCGTTGCTTAGAGCATCAAAAGCTCTATGGTATAGTCTTGCTATTTTATTCTACGAAAAAAAATATTCGGGTGGCAAAAACATATAACTTTTTTTAGACCGACTATCCACACTTGAGAAATGTAAAAGAAATTAACTACGATGTACTTACACTATAATCGCCGAGTGTAATCTGAAACAGTGCCATCCAAGTGCTTGGATAGCTAGAGTACAAAGTCGACTGAACGTTAGGGAATCCTAAAATGTTATATTGAGTTAGAGTTTCTTTAAAAAATCAGTTTCTTAAATATATACTAAGTACAGGTAAATTAGCTTGGAGAAATTTTTGCATATGTAGTGGTGTGTATATTACTCAGATCTTAGAGCGCGTTTCCACTATATCGTTCTGGCCTATACAAAAATGTTTCGATATCCTAACATTACTATTTAATTTTATACTTATTCCTAGCAACACTTTTGTTTTCAATAAAAACAAGTTTTTATTTGAAAGAAAATGGTTTTGACTTTATAAAAAAAATATATCATTCAATTTCACGTCCTTGAGCAAACGACAAGGCGACTACCGTGAAACAATAAAATATCGTGTCCATAATAATTTGTTTCATAATTAATATTTGACCATAATAATTACGAAACAAAACAAATAAATAAATCGTCACTTGATAGTGGAAAGTGGAAACACGCACAAAACCAGAATAAACCAGTTTACGCTGTCCGCAGGTGCCACGTGCAGACGTTTGGTACCGTTAGAACATGAAATTCAAAAATTATAATTATTACGTATAGACCGGGAGATATTGACACAAAATTTCGAGTCATTTGTAACAGGATGGCGGTTCTACAGGGGTCTTAGTACGCAATGACAAAAAGAAAAACGATGGTGTGAACACTGGTACCGGCGGCTTAGTCGCGTGGGCGTTAGTCGAACTCGTCGGAAAAATAGCGAAAGTCAAACGATTTGTAACACAAAAATTTTAGAATTTACCGACAGCCCATAAAAAAGAAGTAGGCGGTAGTGTCATGCCATACTTTTCCGGTGTGACTTACAGCCCGCCATACCGACGCGAATGTGTTGATTTAAAAAAAAACAATTCAACCATTTGTACCAGGCTAACTTTTGCACAGGTAACCATCGTCGTGCAGCTATTTACGAAAATCGCCATGCCATACTTTTCGGACGATTCCAAATGGTCGCCATACCGCCGAAAATCTGCAAAAATTTTTTTTTTCGCCAAACTTTTTGTACCAGTATTGCATTTGGATTTTTGGAGAGTATTTGATAAAATGTGACCATTATTATATTTACCATACTTCTAGTAGGGGGAAAAAGTGCTGCCATACTTGAAAAATTAATTTAGTATTAATTTATATAAGTGAAGATTTCCACCACCTAGATCTTTGAAATTTTGTATTTATATTCGTTGAACCTCAAACTTACAGGAAAAATTAGTGCCATACTGTTACTAATCGTTCAAAATACGAATAAAATCTTACAATAAAAAAAAATCTTATACACATTCGCCACCTCCCACAGGTATGGCATTATCACACTTCTATTTATAATCATTCAGGAGTTGTTGAAAAAAAAATTTAGGGTGGTACAAATGGTTCGGCGAAAAAAAAAATTTGCAGATTTTCGGCGGTATGGCGACCATTTGGAATCGACCGAAAAGTATGGCATGGCGATTTTCGTAAATGGCTGCACGACGATGGTTACCTGTGCAAAAGTTAGCCTGGTACAAATGGTTGAATTGTTTTTTTAAATCATCACATTCGCGTCGGTATGGCGGGCTGTAAGTCACACCGGAAAAGTATGGCATGACACTACCGCCTACTTCTTTTTTATGGGCTATCGGTAAATTCTAAAATATTTGTGTTACAAATTGTTTGACTTCGCTATTTTTCCGACGAGTTCGACTAACGCCCACGCGACTAAGCCGCCGGTACCAGCGTTCACACCATCGTTTTTCTTTTTGTCATTGCGTACTAAGACCCCTGTAGAACCGCCATCCTGTTACAAATGACTCGAAATTTTGTGTCAATATCTCCCGGTTTAGTAGTTTAATTGTTAAATTTTGTATTTGTTGATTGTTGTTATTATTTGTATTGTTATAATATTTGTTGAAGTGTTTAATTTGTGTGTACCTAAGTGTTGTAACTTTATATTGTTAATTCAAAATGGCTCCAGTGTTAAAACATGGTCGAGGCAAGCCTTTGACTTCTCAAACTAAAGAATTAAACTTTAAATGTCGTTTCTTTTTCAGGTTAGTAAATTTTTCATTTTAGTAACATTGTTAATGTAAAAGTTATACGTATGTTAAATGTGCAAATATTAAAATAAAGTCTCATCTTTTTCAGAGGAGAAACACATATAGTTTAATTTAAAATCCCTTATATATATAAAATAAAAACTAAAAATAAAATGTTGTTTTATTGTATTTGCTGACCATACACTACTACAAACGCAAAAATTTCTCCAAGCTAATTTACCTGTAATAAATATGAAATAGTTATGACTTAAGAGAATGGTCGACTATGAGAAAATCAATAGTAATTAATTGCTCTAATTTAGCTAACTACAAAATACAAATAAGATTCTGTTCAATATTTGCCCTTACCCTTGTAGAGAAAGTAGAAAGACTGCGAGAAGCCAAAAAGTACGATGCAATAGATAATACCAAATGTGAACATATCACCGGTTATCATACTGTAGATCATTGTCACAAAGGGACCGGTAAGTTTGACTGCGCTAAAAATATATGAAATAATTATAATTTTTATTATCTTCGTATAATTTATAGTTACAATATTTTTGTTAAGGTGGATGCCTAGACAGGCCTCGCCATTCATTTTTCAGGGGTTGTAATCTCCGTAAATAAACGGTTTCTGCAGAATAAAAGCAAGTATAATGAGACTTTATAATGTATTATGTTCGCCAAACGCCAAAATTTTATAAAAACAACAGTACCTATTTCTAGGAGAATTAGACCCAATAAAAAACGAAAAATCTTTGCATGTGTGAGTGACCTGAATAGAAAACATTACCCTTCGTAGTTAAGGATTGTACCTATATCGGTTTTTCTGAGTCCCTTCTTACACAATATAAGGTAGAAGAGGTAATTAACGCCCACCTAACAAAAATCTAATTTTTTATTTATTAAAACTACTTTAAAGCACATAAACAGACGACGAGTAGGTTTGATATTTATTTCTAAACCGAAAAATACCAATTAAAACGTGAAACTATTTATGTTTCATGACATTTTAAAAACCTTTTCTTGGGCGTTTATAGAAATACTGTGTTAAATAGCGCCCGTTTATGAAAGAAAATTGTGTATGCCTAAAACACGTTCTTATAGAATTTCTGCTAAGTAAAATATAAAAAGCACGTTATAAAATTTCTTTATTTAAAATGAATGAAGCTCAAGAAAGAAAATTTAGTATTAAAACTATAAAATTCGTAACACACATAAAGTGACTTGTTTCTTCTAGTTGTAACGATTTTATACTTTTTTATTTTAGTTTAACTAATCAACGTTAACATTAGTAATCTTCTACCATACTTGAAACAAAAAAAAAACTAATTTAACGCCCCAAGGTCCGTTTACTGGGCGTTATTACGCGACTGGGCGTTATTGACATTTTTTTTAAATTTTAAAGTAATTAAGTAAATCATTTTGAAAATATTTACTGAATATGAAGTGTAGTTATGTATACTACTGCCAAAGTATAAAATAATCCAAGAAATAACTCAAAAACAACTGAAAACTTATAGTTTCGTTAGTAGAAATTTTTAATAACAGCCGGTGCACTTCTAACGCTCTTGAAACGAAAGCTGCTACTGGCAAAGATGGCGACTCCAGACTTACGCAACCGCGCTAGGCGCGTTCCTATTGGTGCAATTCATGTGTGCGTGAGGTACGATGCAGGTTTATTGAATATAAGTGGGTTTTTTGAAGTTCGGGCGTTATTTAACAGAGGGCGTTAATTGACACATCTACCTTATATAATTTATCCATAGAGCAGTCATTATACCCCACTGTATGGAAAATTTCACGTGTGACTCCCATACAAAAAATAGTGATAACTGTGTTAATATAACTAACCATAGACCCATAGCCGTGTTGTCGACATTTGGTAAGCTATTTGAGATGCTACTCGAATTAAACGACAAATTGGTGATTGTCAACATGGGTTTAGGTCCAAGGGATCGACGACAATTACTAATCTCACAAATTTTGTAAGCTATGTAAACGCACGTATGGATGAAAAGAAACAAGTTGACGTCGCCTATTTTGATTATCAAAAAGCTTTTGATAAAATAGACAACGACATATCTACTATTAGGTACATAAATTTGCTCTATATGGCTTCAATCCGAAGCTTTTAAAATTTTTCGCTAATTACCTAAAAGATATGAAACAGTATGTAGGTACAGTTAGGAAATTATAAATCATATATTATGTATTACACAAGATCGGGTATAATAAGCCTTTGTTAAGCTAAGGCGCGAATAGCTGAATTTTCGCTGACCGCCTAACCCCTCTTAACCATAAAAATAAAAAGTAGTAAGTTAATTAGATAGGTATGAGACTAAAGATTTCATAAAACAAAACTAGCGCCAAAAATAGATTTGTGTTACCATGTACTAAAACGGCACTTACCCCGCGAAAAACATTAGAAGGAACCATGAGCCAGGCAGAACAAAAATCAAAATGGCTTCCTCTAGCATCGTTTGACGACTGAGCCTCGCCGGTATGCACGCGAGTAGTAAAAGATTTGAAGCCAGGAATATAAATTTAGCTGGTTCATGTATCTAGAAGAAATTGTTCAAAATTTTAATATATTTCATAAACAATCCGTGCCACAGCTCTAATGCTTTTACGGATGTCATCGTAATTTAAGTTTATGTACAATTTGTTATTATGTTCCAAATAAAGAATTTTTGAATTTGAATTTTGAATTTAATTCACATTTCATAAACAATTTACACATATACAGTTAATAGCATAAATTAATTTAAAAAATTATAGTACGTTAAAATAGGAGGAACTCCGGTATCTGTGGTAGTATAAACTGTGTTACAGATAGGTACCTAATATAATTTGTATTTTATACATTTTATTATATTATAATATTTAAAAGATTTATATAATTTGTAAATCCTTTTGAATTGAGGTCTTTACCGACTACAACGTATCATATTCTGACCGTCAAGAAGGTGTCGTAGAATTGGTACTGTCCTTATGGACGGCCACTTGCTAGTGCTAATTGGGGACAAAACGATCGGGCATAGTCTCATATTACAAATACTTTTTTTGCTTGAAACCTTCCTGTTACGGTCCTAGTATGATACATTGTACTTGGTAGAGTCTCTCAAAGGAAAACATGTACGTATTAACCTAGAAGTGGGTCAGGTGAAATAAGAGGAAAAACTTTAAGCCCCGACCAAAACCTAGAGCTCGCCACTTTTCGTGATGTTTTCTGGAGTTATCTTCTTCTTGTCTAAAATATTTATCAACTATTAAAAATAAAATAAAATTACTACCTACATAATCTTGGCTCAAAAATTTTTGATTTTTATTTTGCTAACTTAAAGTTTCATTAAGGCCTATTCGAATTGGGCACGCCATAGACTCTATATATATGTCTATAATATACTACCAATGTCTATAATATACTAACAACGTAAAAGATTTTATCGCGTGCCAACGGGATACCGCTGGGCTACCCACGGCGGTAGCGGGTACCGCTGTGTTTGAATAGGCCTTAAATCTCACAAAGAAACCCCAGAAATCATAAATAATTATGGAAAAAATGCATAGCCTCGAAAACAAACGATTCTTTTAATTTGGTAATTTACACTAATAGATAGGCAATTCATTACGAATATTTTGGTAAACATATTTTATTGAAAGGACATTCTAAAGATGTTGGTTATTCAACATTTTGGGCGTATTCGCATTTCTAGCTCTGGCCGCCAGTATCGAGATTCAGTCCAAACTCCAAAGACTACTATGTATAATATACTGATTCAGTCACTGAGTACTGACAATCCATACTAATATTATAAATGCGAAAGTAACTCTGTCTGTCTGTCTGTTACTCAATCACGCCTAAACTACTAAACCAATTTTCATGAAATTTGGTATGGAGATATTTTGATACCCGAGAAAGGACATAGGCTACTTTTTATCCCGGGAAAATGACGCAATCCCGGAAATCCCACGGGAACGGGAACTATGCGGGTTTTTCTTTGACTGCGCGGGCGAAGCCGTGGGCGGAAACCTAGTAAATAATAATATAAACTATACGATTCAGTCCACAGTCCACAGAGCTCTCAGCTCAGTTTGCCGCAAGGTCTCGAGCCTCGAGGGTGAAGCTTGTGTCGATTGATAATGCGCCGTATTGTTATTCACTTGCAGTCTTCTCGCTCACTATTTTCTATAGCTATTCTAAAAACCTCTTTTTTATTGTTATTGTTGTTACGTATGGTGTCCATATTTCGTAGTAGTTAGCTATTAATTACTTATTGACTTTTGCGAAACGACGCGACGCTTTTGTTGTGTTTCTCAGTGATAATGCCTCAATACATATTTATTTTCTAATTCGAAAAATTATTGCACACATTGCAATAGCATATCTAAATATTGATTTAGCGAGCAGCGGATTTTCAACTGTTGGTGTTGATCATGAGGAGTTTAGTGTAGTTGCATCCCAGCGTGTATATAATAAACACATTATTGGAATCTCAACCTTCCGCGCTGAGCAGAACGTTGAAATTGGAACGAAGTTCCTTATCACGCGTTGTGAAAGGCGGCTAGACGGAACAAAATCTTACGAAAAGTTGTCACGACACTTTTTCTAACATTTACGACCCTTTTTAAATCTTCGTAATTTTTATATTGATAAAGTTGTCGTGATGAAAATTCTTGACAAGAAAGTTCAATAGTAACACAATACGTGTACCGTTTTAGAAACATGATTCCATGATATTCTCTATAGAAAATAAAACAGTTTTCATTGTTATTTTTTTAACTCTCTGGCATCTTCAAAATAACAAACGTAAAGTTACGACTTTTTGGATATTTAACTATAAAATATACAACCTATACGTGTACCGAGTTAAAATTTTGAAATATGCGATGGTTTTGAAATAAACAAGAAATACTTGAAATTAGCGCGCGACCAGCCAATCTAGCGTGAGCCGCCCTGTACGTTCCTACCCCGATCGCTGCACGAGCCCGGAGCCAGTCCCACAGCCAGTCCCGCTTCGGCCGTCACACGGGGAACTTGTGTCGCTTGTCGTCGAGTCGCGCAATCGTAACAAAAAGGGTGACAACACGATAAGACAAAATGGGTAATAAAGAAAATAAAAAGAAGAAACATAAAGGTTGGAGGAAAAAGAATGCTTACAATTGGAACAAATTAATGAAGTAAGTTGGTTTTAAATAGAATCCCAAACATATTATGTTTCCTACTTCAGTTACCACAAGCCAATTATTACGAAAATTGAGCCTACCGATTAAGTTTATATAACATTATATTTGTTAATAATAAAAAAAAAATATTATAACTTAAAAAAAATTATTACAATTCCTTCACTAATTAATCGAAAGGAACTTCGTTCCATCAGGGTGTCCCTTGACACCTCTCAAGTTTTTTCTTTGCACTTTGCCTCATTACTTGAATTATTAGTGCAATATCGCAACACACTCGAGGGCATATTTGATAAGTTTCTTGGTTTTTTGCTTTAAAACTAACAAGACATGAACGCGACCATCGCGCTAAAGCGACTGAGTGCAGTGAGGCCATTTGACCTATGTTGAGCGGAACATAAGTGACGTAGGCGGTGTCGTCTCCATACGTAGTAATATTATCTCAATGTTATTTACAGATAATTTTTTTTTATGGGATAATTTTTTTTTATGATTATCCATAATATGCATCACTAAATTTTTGGTAAAACTGTACATTATAGGGCGTAGAGTTGAGAGTCGTAATTTTTTTTTGTGGAAGATTTAGATTCCATATGAGAATAGCTAATATTGTCATATGAAACCTATATCTGAATTTTCACTTTGAGCAAACTTTTAGTTTTTGAGTTACGAATTTTTGAAAATCGGAAAATTACTATAGAAAGTTACTCCATAATATTGTTTTTGTTACGCATATTATTATTTATATATACAATATGACAGTGTCAAATTTGGCGATTCATTTCACGTACACAGTTCGAGACGCTCCGCTCGATAGTTTAAAAAAACTAACATAATCTAACCTAACCTGTTTCTAGTTCGGAGCGAGAAATGTTGTACTTGAAATGAATCACGCTAAGCAGATACTGTGTGTCAGGTTGACATTGTCAAAACAATAAATATGCGTAACAATAAAAATAACTGCGTTAAAAACAACCGACTTCAAAAACGGAAAAGTAATTTATATAAATAAAAAAAACCGGCCAAGTGCGAGTCGGGCTCGCGCACAAAGGGTTCCGTAGCAGCAAATATAATAAATTACAGTTAAATCAACCTATCTCAAAAACTATAAGAGATACTTTGATCAAACCAAAAATCGTTGAAAGAGTTAATTAGCATGCATCACCTCTATTTTTTTTAGAATTTTATACCCCGTAGTTATAAAAATAGAGGGGGGGGGACATACTTTTTACGACTTTGAGAGCTGATATCTCAAAAACCGTTCACTTTAAGAAAAATGTTTTTTAGAAAACTTTATATCATTTTAAAAGACCTTTCCATTGATACCCCACACGGGTATGTACATCGAAAAAAAAAATTTCATCCCTCAGTTACATGTATGGGGGGCCCCACCCCCAATTCTTTTTTTTACTATTTAGTGTCATATTTTTGTAGCGGTTCATACAACACATATTCCCATCAAATTTCATCACTGTAGTACTTATAGTTTCCGAGTAAATCGGCTGTGACAGACGGACAGACGGACAGACGGACAGACGGACATGACGAAACTATAAGGGTTCCGTTTTTGCCATTTTGGCTACGGAACCCTAAAAAAGATTTGATATTATTAATTAGTTACTACATATTATTTAGATGTGCTTTTTACTAAAAAGGTTTGATGTCGGTGCACGGGCTTAATACTAAGTGCTTAGTGTTTGGCACCGACTTCAAATTCAAACCTATTTAATAATAGCACATCTAAATAATATGTAGTAATTAATAATATCAAATCTTTTTTATTTATTACTTTTCCGTTTTTGAAGTCGGTTGTTTTTAACGCAGTTATTTTTATTGAATACTTTTTAGTGTATTTTTTTTTCAACACGAATCAAACGAGCCCAATCTCGATAAAGTTGAGTCAATATATTACTGAGTTCCTATGGCCACCTTCCGATTCCATCATCAAATCAGCTCTATGTCATGATAATGTTTCATCGCTATCCAATTTACATACGTATACAAAATTTCAGCTCAATCGGTTACCGGGAAGTGAATCAAAGTTACTTGCTACATTTCAATTAAGTCATCGAGTACAGACAAAAATGCTCATAAAATAAAAACTACTGGGCCTATCCGAATAAAATTTTTATGGGACCAATTCGACACCATTCCGCATCGAACAAAAAAAGAATCACGTAAATCGGTTAAGAAACCTCGGAGTAATCCGTGTACATACATAAAAAAAAATATACCGGCCGAATTGATAACCTCCTCCTTTTTTTGAAGTCGGTTAAAAACAAGCTGGAGTAACTTTCTATAGTAATTTTCCGATTTTCAAAAATTCGTAACTCAAAAACTAAAAGTTTGCTCAAAGTGAAATTTCAGATTTAGGTTCCATAGGACAATAGGTAACCTGTAACCACAAAAAAAAATAACGACTCTCAACTCCATGCCCTATAATGTACAGTTTAGCCAATTTTTTTTACTATGTTTTAGCAGAAAGAAGGAGCTTGCTGCTGGTATTCAAGAGGAAACACCAACAGATTCTCCACAAGTTTACGTATATAATGTGTACGTATTATTATACCGTATATATTGTACCTTACTATGCAGGGTGACTTAATCTATATACATATCTATATACAATCTTAGCATATAATAACATCATATAAAATCATCAAACTTAGGGCGTGATGCAGCAGACACCGAAGCCAAAAATATAGTTTTGAGAATTTTTGCCTGTTGGTCTGTATGTATGTCCGGGCTAAATTCAAAAAGTACTGCATGGATTTACTTCAGGTACACAGATAGCTAGAGACCTGAGGAAGAACATAGGATACTAGGTTTTATCCCGGAAATCACACGGGAACGGGAACTGTGCGGGTTTTTCTTTAACTACGCGGGCGAAGCCGCTGGCGGAAATCTAGTCTATTCTAGAAATAGATTAATGGAAGAGAAGGGGTGAAAGTAACTATAGCTCAGATATGTAATGTATACTTTTTTTTTACTCCAAATGAGCCCTCCCCTTCAAAACTATTACACCTTTATCAAGTCACCCTGTATATTATAAATAAACCTACTTAAACTACTGGTCAGTTGGTGTGTGTGTATTTGATTGTATGCATTTTAAATTTAATAATATTTGTAGGTCTGATGATAACGAAACTGATCCCCTAAGAACGATTAAAATAGAACCAATGGAAAGAAGCAATAACGAGTGAGTATTAATCTATATACGTATTATCTATATTATAACATATAATAAAATCGTAGGAAAGTCAAAACTGTACATTGAATATATTTTTTAAAGAATACTTGGGGCGTGATCTACTATAGATACCGAAGCCAAAAATATAGTTTTTAGAATTTTTGTCTGTTTGTCGGTATGTATGTCCGGGCTAATCTCAAAAAGTACTGCATGGATTTACTTCAAATTTGGCACAAAGGTAGCTCTAGACCTGAGGAAAGACATAGGATAGGATTTATCCCGGAAATCCAACGGGTACGGGAACTATGCGGGTTTTTCATTGACTACGCGGTCGCGGTCGGTACGCGGCAAAGCCGCTAGCGAAAAGCTAGTAAAATAAATAAAAATGAATCGCAAAATGTGTTGGTAAGCGCATAACTCGAGAGCGGCTGAACAGATTTCGTTAATTATTTTTATGATATTCCTTGAAGTACGATTATGGTTCATATAAAGAGAAAACGTAAACATGTATCACGGGCGATGCCGGGGTGGACCGCTAGTATTAAATAAATTAAAATTACTCTACTTTACGCTAGCCGCGAGGAATGAAAATAAGGAATCCTTCATACATTGAAATCGAGTCGCTATTATAGAAAGAAAAATTGACCCGCAATCAAACGAATGCACCACAGCATTCGCTTTTAAACGTTTGTTTTACCTTCAATATTAATTTTATAAATTTGAGTATATAATTGATTATGACGAAATGTATATATATATCGGTTGTAATATTAAAAATTTAATTAAAAAATATTTACTGTTTTGCCATGTCTGTTACTTTACTTGTATTCGAAATAGTTCGCATAGGTACGCGTTAGATGGCGCACATTTTAATTTGCGAAGTATTGTAGAGGTTGGGTGTAGCTGTGGCGCGGCAAAGAGTGAACAAATACTCAAGATCATTTTGACCAGGGCCTTATATGAATGAATTTAATTTCGTCATGTTCCGTCGTTATCACTAACCCCAAACCCGTTACTCCTATTATCAACAAGCTAAATAATCTTACCGTTTGATATAAGCGACAACACCTTGATTCGTGATTTCATCCCCTTGCTGCAGTGTAATATAGCGTATTCCACTCCTAGAGTCTGTTATTACTTACCCCCGCACTGGCTTCGCTATATAAAGCTATTTCTTACCAATTGTTTGATATAAGCGACAACGCCCTGATTCTTAATCTCATCTCCTTGCTGCAGTATAATATAGCACAAGGTACTCATTATTGTGCCCAGTTCACACGCGAGTCGTATTCCACTCCTAGCGTCTGTTATTTCGAGCCCCCAGTCTGGGTAAGCGTCTGCTTCTGCACTACTATGACGTAAATATACTGATACGGAGAGTAAGAGCAAGTGAAGCATGAGTATCATCAGACGTTTGAGGAACTTTTTCTGAAATAAGTTTGAGAAATCAATTAATAACTAATTGGAAACAAAGACAATTGTATATTAAAGACATTATGTCAATAAAATACCATAATAAACATTATATAGATACACGGTGCAGATCAGCCATCAGTTCATTTCAACTTACCCTAGCGAACGTTTTCCATTTTTCTTCAAGAAGCCTTTGAATAATGCCACCATCTAACATGTTTAAGTGTTCCTGTTTTGTTCCGTTCAAGATTATGAACAACGCAGAATTCCAATCTGAAAAAATATTTGCTGAACTAACTTAATTTCAAATATAAATAATGACTATTTTGAAGATAAATATGGAGACGTTTCACATTTGTGGAAGCATAGAGGGGCGGCAAAATTTATAAAAATATATTATATTTTGCTGCTATAGTATTTTGCTTACTTGTCCGACCATCTGGCAATAACGTATCCAAAGCATTCAACGGATATGCCGAGCACGTGATATTGGAATACCTCCAGAACTCTCTAGAAGACAGTTCCAACATTTCTCTAAACACAGACGCTCTACCAAGCTGACAGGCGAGCGTTAGTGGTGTGAAACCGGCTTTATTCTGTCTGCCGTTGCTCGCGGGGACTTTTGGGTGACGGAGGGCATAGCCGAACATGTCCTTGAATAGAATTAATTAGGTATTCGTAATAATCGTAAAGTAGTTTAAAATGTGAAGACAAAAATTCAATGGTGTGTTTGTAATTTTTATGTATGTTCAACTTATAAACTCATTTTGATTATTGAGGTACCTAGCAATTGAAATTATTTTTACATAATTAGACGATATGATAAACACATCTGTGTAATTAGTTACGTAAGACTTAATTCAATATGTGGAGGCACAGACTAATAATAATATACTACGTGTGGAGGTCTAAAAAGCAGTAGTATAAATTTATTTATTTATAGGTGTTAAGGCACGAATGCTTTTAAGTAAAAAAAAAAAATGAAAAATTGATCCATATAACTGGATTGCCCTTGTTTTGAACAAACATAGATATCTATATGTATTTATATATTTTTTTCTTGTCCATATATTCTCACCAATTTATCACAAACAACGACCATATGCAGTATCATATTCCCAAACGAATCTTGCGCATCAGGATCAGCATCAGAATCCAAAAGAAGGTTATACACGGCTTCGTTCGCACAGCACGCTGCCCAAGCTAAGGGATATTCTCCCAAATACGCGAGCCCTTCGTAGTTAGTTTGGCGGGTTGGTGGCACGCGCTGTTGATCTCGGGGGAGAAAGAAACTACCTATGTACAATAGGTAATATGTTCAATATACAGAATTAACGAAAAGTGCAATACTTATTGCAAGCAGCTTCACTACATCAATCCCAACAACATCTATTCTACGACTTTTTAAAACAGTCAATTAAAAATTTAATTAACTGTTTTAAAAATTTTGGTTTTTCCAAAGTTACATTTTTCATCTACCTATTTGTTTAAAGGAAGCATCTTAAAAGTTTTCCATCAGTAGCAATACTCACCAATTGCTCTTTGATTGACATCAGCACCAGCTTCGACTAAATCTTGTACTAATTCATTGTTGCTGTACGCAATAGCAAGATGCAATGAACTGGCACCTATAAAATAAAACGAAATATTCATAAATTATTCCATAGTTAGTTCTACAAATTTGTATAGATTAAAAATCAAACGAATTATTGTCATACATAAACAGAGCAATGCAATTGTGTAAATGAATTAAATATACCTAAATATTCTTCGCCTTCCACGACATCTAGTGATAGTTTGGGAAAACATTTAACTAATGTTCTTGCTAAACGTGTGTGTATCTGAAATTGGAAAATATAATATTAAGACAAGACAAGACAAGACTTATACATATTGGGACCGGTTTCACAGATTCTTGATCAGTTCTTTTATCTTATCTGTCAGTTAAAATGACGAATTACAACGATGTATGAAGATTTAATCTCGTTATTTATTGAGGACAAACGATAATAAATGTTTAGAAACTAATAATGGAACAAAATATTAATAATTTTGAATGGGAGGGGCAATCAAACTGTATATTATTATTTTATTTATTGTTAATAAACAATTAAAGAGCACACAATTATTTATATAGCAAACAATAATTAAGAACAAACCACGAACTAACGACATGGCATAATAAAAACTTAAAACAAATAAAAAAAAATTGCGGGCGCCAAGTTTGGTGAGCTGAAGATTTACGCTAAAGGTGTCAAATAGGCTATCAGCAACATTATCTGCAAGCATTTACGCATAAAATGACGCTAAATTAACGAATTGACAAGGCTAGGATTGAAGGCTAAATGTGAATAAACAACGCGGCTTAAAAATATAATAAAATTTATACGCCACAGTATAACGTACGTAACGTTAAAATATTCAACCAACCTTAGTATCGCATATAATCAGAACATGTAACAGAGACTCTCCGAGTGCCCCCCTGTAACTCATCTGCCAGCATGCGGTATGGTCCTCCCATTTCGCTAAAGGGTCGTGTGGGGATAGCGACGCTTCGATTGGAAGAACTACCTGAATATTCGGTTATATGGAGAAAAATATCAATAAATAGACAACGGAACATAGTTTGAACAAGAAATCATAATCGTCATGATCAAAAGGAACGCAATATCGATAAAGTTTAATAATATCATAAAATATGCTAGTGGTCTTTATAATCCAGACTAAAAAAGATATTCCAAAATTTTAAAAAGTGGCCACACTGTCATCCTGAGCAGTACATTTTTATTGTGGCGAATTTCTGAGTCGATTCTGTTTAGATTTGATTTCGATTTCATACGAGTACCTAAGACATAATTACAGTAGTCTGTAAATCATAATTTTTGTTAAAATTTTCCAAATACATATTAAGTTTGTACTACTATAGTCAGGCGTCGCCCCGGCAAGGCGAAAGACGCGGTTTCGTATCCCGCCTCGTGATCGATTTTTTTCTATTCTTTAAAAAATCTTATTCATAAAGCATTTTAATAGCATATTAATTAACAGGCATATCACCTGTTCCTGTTCTCGAAACTTCCACCGCAAATACTCAGCTCTGTTGATCACCCGGCCTCGTCCGCCCGCGTACATGTAGCCCGCGAATTCTTCGCGGATCAACTTCTCCGCGGCTGACATACCACCTTTTGTGTACGTCTCTAGGAGTATTCCACCTGATAATGTTTCATTGGGATGAGAAGTTTTTGTTGCAGAATGAAAATTACTTCATTTTAAATCCGCATTATTTGCGTAGTCTCGTAAAACGATATAATATAATTATGTATCTTTAGTCTTTACCCAATGTTAACAAAGCATATTAATAATATCAAGGATCGCTGACAAAACAATAATTTCATTGTTTTTTATAACTTTATTAATTATTTAGTATAGCTACAGATAAAGTTACAGATACTTTACCAATAAAACAAATCAAAATACCTTTCTTATAGTCTGCCAGCTTATACAGCACGGTATGATCCTCACTACTGGGCTGCGATATGACCCTATCTAGCACCGATCCCACTGCAGGCACGCTCGACGACGAACATAGTTTACCCAGCGTTGTTCCCATTTTACTGTGAAAGACTTTATGTCATCATCAGTAATACTATTTATACTTCAATGGTAAGGGAAGGAATTTCCTTAAATCCGTAGTTTGTTGTACCCGTGACCCTCGAGTACCTAAATATCCACACGTCATAGAATCAGCTCATCTACTATACGTAATTATCGCTTTGATTTAATTTTTTTTGTCAAACCCTATCGAGTGGGAAATCAAGTTAAAAGGCTCGACGAGATGATTTCAAAAATGTATCTCACTAAATGAAAGAAATAAATAAAAGAAACTGTTTATTCGGTTTAGTCGGATTTTTAACACAATATTCATTAGTCTATAGGTATTAATTATAATATATGTTAGATTTATTTATTCTGATTCTTTGCAATTATATATATGCTATTTTGTTTGCAGGATTCGTTTGATGCAACATATATCTCGTTCAACCGACGAAAACCTTATCAAAACTGAAAATGCTTCTGAAGTACGTATTAAATTATAGTTATAACTTAGGTATTTGTTAGTTATTTATTAATCATCGACTACTACTAATTAATTTGCATTTAGAAATTTATTATGTAGTTACGTTAATTTTTTTTTGTTAATAAGTTACGAAATTTTGTGTGCATTATCGAGTCTGTGCTAATCAGAACAACATTAATTAATGGGTCAGATAATTTCTTTACATATAAAATTCTCATGGCACAATGTTAGTCATCATAATATTGGGGTCATCATACTCATACTCATAAAAAAAAATTACGCCAGGCTATAAGGCAGGCGTCACGGCCTTAGTGAACATAATGGGTAATTTTATATTTCTTGACATTTAATTTTTTTATTCGACATTCAAAGATCTACCGTTTAAAGAAAATGTTACCATACTTAAATGTCTATCAAGAATATCAAGCATCTACCGTAATAAATCGCGTCACCATATAAAATATAAAAATCTCATGGTATTCGGCGATAGGTAAATACCAAAAATCGCATAACATACATAGGGACAATTCAGATAGGCTTTTAGGTCCTCTTCCTCCTAGCTTCAGTATATCACTACTTCTTGGGACATCCTGTATAATATTTAAAAATGGAAAATTCTTTTTTGTCTATGGAATCGAGAGATAAATTTCACTAAAAATAGGTCAAAATTGAACTGTCACTAGTGTAGTGTCATTGTCAATTTGTTATTTGTCAAATGTTATTGACAACGCTAAATTCTAATATTTTGTGGGATGTCGTTCGTTGTTTAAAATAGTCAGCATATTAGTTTTTCATTAAATAAACCTTCTAAAATGAGTGTTTTCAAAAACTACGTAATATATTGTATTAAAAAGTGCAAAAGCATTCAACGTGCGCTCGAATTATTTAAAAAAAAGTACCCTAAACGTCCACCGCCCAAGTTAAAAGCTGTTCTCCAAATATATTATCGTCAAATTTATTTTGAGACAAAAACAGCCCAAGAAGCTGAAAGAAAAAGGGACAAACTTATTGCTATATGCTTTGATGAATCCAATGGCACCTACGGAGATATAATTGAAAAGTTGACCGTGTTGTTTAGACTTAATAAATTCATAATAATAAATTCTTTGTTGCGAAGCAGGCGTCTTGAAAATGTGGTAAGGCTAATCATAATCATGTTAATTAGTGTATTAACGAATCTTTTATATGATTTTCAAGCTGGAATATTCGATCTAACACAGGCAATATATGTTCCCTCTGCAGGGACACAGGCTTCATATGAGAATTCAGACAGCACATTACCTCAAATTGTAATGATTTAAAAAAATTTACCATAAACTCGGTCACTTTAGAGGGAATTTGTTAATAAATGTATAATCTTCAATTGGCTATTAATTGTCTTTTCTTGTATAAGTAAAATAATATAATTAAATGTGGCTGTAAGTAATGTAAACAGCCCGAAATTTAATGATTTTAAGGAACGCTATTTCTCATTCATACCTGACCCCATAGATGTCCTGTTTTCGCTCAAACTGTAAATTGTGTTAAGTTTAAATGGCATTCGATTTTTTGGCACAATTTTATTAAGTTTTTCTTTCATAAGATACTTCTGACAAAACCGATCACAAAAAAAAACATTAACGAAATTGGTCCAGCTGTTCACAAGTCATGTGGTTAAAGAAAATAGGGATTCATTTTTATATATTAGGAAATTAAATAAGACTGAAGAAATAAATAATTATTGAGTTTATATTCCTTATGTTTTCTTTCAGGACATGAATACAACACATGAGGCCATATTTAATATATCAAGGGCTGAACCAAGTGATAGTAATTCTGAGGGCAATGTAAGTATCTAGTAATACAATAGGATTTAGGGCCGATTTTTCAATGCTTGGATAAAACTTATCCGTCCAATAAAGTATTACACGATAGTATTAAAATGTCACGTAAACTGTCAAATACGGGCAATTAGAATACGTTTTTAAAATGGTAATTTTATACATTATTCGACGAATAAGTTTTATCCAAGCATTGAAAAATCGGCCCTAAATAAATAATCTATACTTAATATTATAAAGCTGAAGAGTTTTTTTGTTTGAACAAGCTAATCTCAGGAACTACTTGTCCGATTTGAAAAATTCTTTCGATGTTAGATAGCCTATTTATCGAGGAAGGCTATAGGCTATATATCATCACACTAAGACCAATAGGATCGGAGCAATGCGATGAAACTGCAGGGCACTAGCTGTGCCCTGCAGTTTTGTGCAGCAAATAAGTCTATACAATATGTGATGTGCACATTTATTTTTTATAAATAAAATGAAAAGTAGCATATCAAGTAATGTAGCTTGGTTGGTGAATTTTAAAATAAATCCAGTTGTTTTTGATCCTATCTATTTCAAACAAACAGAAATACATATTCAAGTCTCTTTTTGATAAATAAATATATTTTTATCATTTTTTTACTATAGATTTGTATGTACAAGTAATTAACTTTAAAGCACTACCCATTTGGAATCAGGAACAGGTATAGGAATACTTTAAATTGTAATAGAGACTGTTATTTCTATTATTTTAAATTTATTGTTATAATAATGTAATATGTGTAAAGACTCACCTACCTGTTTAATTCTCAAACTCCATGATTCTGTATTACACCATATTCAAACACTGGACTCGAAAATATTTGTTTTCTTTTTAAATACACCATGTCAATCCGCATTTGGAATTTTGAAAGAAATTTCCAGACGTTTCTAATAGAATAATGAATGAAGAGAGACCAAAACAATTTTTTCTCATTGTTATTTTGTTGCTAGGTTACTAACAGGGTCAGTTAATATCTTTATAAGTAGTTAGTAGCTACTGTGTTAGTAGATTGTTTGATTTTAAACAAACTATGATGTCGGTATGTGTTTAATTTAATATTTAATACTGGCTGTCCCGAAAGACATTATTTTTGAATTGTCAAACCCGTTAAGTGTAAAATTCGTTAAATTTTCTCGATCTTTCTTTCTTAAGATCCCTTGCCTGACAATAAAGAACACATTAAAGAAAGAATTATCGAAATCGGTCAAATTTTTCAAGCACGCCATGACCATGGGAATTAGGGATTCATTTTTATATGTAGAGATATTTGTTAGCATAATGAGTTTATTTCTTTGTGTATGAAAATCAATAATTTTTATAACTAAAACAAGCATCTATGATTGACAGCTATAACATATTATGTAAATTGTTGCATAACTAATTTGTAACATATATAAATTGTTTTTGTTCTCAGGAATCGAGTGAAGATGAAATCTCTATTGCAGAACTAAGTAAGATGGTCTTAAATTATTTTCTATTATTTACATAGCTAATATGTTATTTTATGTTAGGTTCTTTAATAGTAAAATCAAAAAGTTTTAAAGCATCAACCAGCATGTCTCGCATTTAGATTTTATATTTGAAGCGATTAAGTGCACAGATAAATTTTATATAATGTTTACATTCAAAATACAAAACGTGTATAAATATAGTAATAACAATGTAATTTCTTTTACAGATTCTTCAAAAGTACAGAAAAAGACGAGTCCCTTTTCAAATGGTCCAGTATTATACAATTATCTGGATGCTAACAGAGTTCCCATTATATATACCACCCGATTAGAAGACATGTCACCCCTACCCGAGCTGAGTGTTCGAAAATTCTGTAAAGCAGTAGAAATTAAGAGTAAACCAACTTTCAAAGGAACTGTAAAGAGAAAAACGAGAAAGAAAATTGATATACTTGAAAACATATATATCAAAGATACAGAATATATTCATACTAAAGTTACAGTAAACAATAACAAACAAGCTATAAACAGTGTTTCAAATAATGCCATTTATAATGGAAATAATATTGTTATTGATGACGATGATAGGGTTGATGTTAAAAGTGAAACACTTGACGTTGAATTTATAGATGTGTCTGAGGAAAAAACAGATAGTCCACCTGATAACGATCATAGCAAGTCAAAAGTTTCAACACTAGCATGTCGAATCCACCAAGAGCATAACGATTTGATAAAAGCAGTAAGAAATAGAATATTAGACCGCAATATTGTTGTAGTATTTCATAATATTAGAAAGAAAATAGCAGAATTGTATAGAATTAACGATAACAGTGAAATAATTGAGTATAATAAAGTTACGTTAGATAAAAATGAACATTTGAAGGAAGTATTGCGTAGAGAATGCAATATTGATCATCCAGAAGCATTATTTGTAAATATTTGTTGCTGGTTCTCTAGAAAATCTCTAGTGAAAACTCTTTGGCCCATGGTTGATGGAGATACTTTGAAATTCTTGAAACCCGTACATCACTGTACATTCGGAAAATGTGAATGTTGTTGTCGAAAAACCATAAGTGATTTATCTACTTCCGCGAAAATATATACACCCAAATGTTTGCTAAATGACGGTGTTAAGGAATGTACAGCGAACTATCTAGATTCTATGAGCCCTTTGATACAAAAAGCTATGCATTATAATGGAAATAAGAACAACGATAGGCCTGCCACATTGGAATCTAATAGGCCACCTTGTGAAATAACACATATTGTTATACATGTAATAAATAATAATAGTGAAGGTGTAAATACGTTACATCTAAAAAATAAAATGTATGAAGTCAATACACAAGGGGATATTATTTCTGACCACATAATAAATACTCAATCAGATAATAATATTTCATTGTCCCAATCGGTTCTGAATATAATAAACTGCTGTTTACACATGTACAAAGAAAATGTTAAAAAGTTATCTGATTTAAATGTCTCAATGCAAAGCATCAATTATTTGATACGCAATGGTGAACATCTACCAATAATATGTGTAAAATGTGAAGAAGAACGTAAAGCTAATGAGGTAAAACAAATCCGTGAAATTCCATTAAACATGATGCGTTTCCTTCCGTTGACTCTTGAACACTCTAGAAAAGGTCTGAAGCATTTAACTGAAGAGAACAGGCATGTTCACGAAGACGAGTTTTATGTTCCGCGAAAAATCCCACTAAAAATTTATGTTGATGATAATAGTCAAGATTCGAATAAAACCGTCTCCCAAGAAAGTGGAGATTTCATGCTTACTAAATCGGAAAAAGATCCATGTGAAGTGAATGTAGCTTGTGAAAGTGAGTCAATAACTTTTGATAAAAGCGATAATGAGGATGTGTTCTCTGACATAGCAGAAGTTGGTGATGGAAGTGATGGCGAAGCTACGCAATACGAATCTTCCAGCAGCGTACCAAATGTTACTACAGCAGATGAGCCATCTCTTCTGAGAGATGAGCTAGAGAGATCTCGCCCGACGACGGTACCTAACGATAAGGATGCTCCAATATTACGGTCGATTCCACCTATACAGGACAACGAAAAAGTAATAACGATACATCTTAAAACATTGCCGAAACTTATGAAGAATATTATCGAAGAGTTAAAAAAATTTGTGGTCGCAAACCAAATTACTGAAACTAAATTAAATATGTTGCTTGATAATTTAAACGAGATACAACTAAGGATGAAACCAGACGGTTCACTTTCAGCCCTGTTTTCGAGTACGCTACCCCCTTTCTCGGATATCGAAATACGAATCATACAAAAACTCCTACAGAAATTACAACTATATGTTAAACAATATAATTTGTTCGAATCGTTGAAATGCACAAAGGCTGTACAGCAGACCACACCTCAACCTCAAAAGCAACAGAAACCACAGCCCTCAAAATCATCTACTATCAAAAAACCTAAATTGTTCGATAAATACCAATGTTTTGAACAGTGGTTGCGCAGAGATTGTGATGCTTACACCGAAGATTTTCAATATTACAAGCAACAGTTCGACTTTAGGAAGGATGACAACACGCTACCAAAGATCAGTAACGTATTTTCTTTGAATGAAACCAATACATCACAATCTGATTCATTTACACAAACTGATGATGAAGGGAAAGTTAACAAAGGAAAAAATAATTCAAATCCATTAGATTTGGAGGAGGAAATCTCGTTTTCTTGGATTTTGAGACCCTCGGTTTCGGATTTAGAAAATGACTCGTCAAAGGTTCAAAGCAATAAAATCACTAATGAAAACGAAGATGATGGTGATGAAAATAGAGATTCCGATTCCGTTTCGTGTAAAAATAATAGTATTGAAACTTA
>CAJQZM010041514.1:16408-27597 GCA_907164665.1 Colias nastes | reverse complement strand
ATTACGGGCACCTTATGAACAAACTGAGCGTGATCAGCGACAACGGTGCGTTAATGTCATTATAAAATTAATACAACAACTGCTGCTTATCAGATAATATTAAATATTGAAGAAAGTAGAATTGCTGTTATGTAAAAAATTTTAAAATTACATTAAGAATCCATAAGCTCCTTATTGGCCCATTTCCAGTATTCGTTTAGTATGATTACACTCATAAAATCTCAGTAGAGTGCGCGTGATAAACTTCAAGAAGTGGACCAAAGTTTTGTGTGTTTGATCAAAGTATAAAGGAAATCCTAGACAGTGTTCCCGGCCACCGCGCGATGACCTCGACTCCCGCGCCGGTGAGTACCGAAAATGGTAATTTTGCGCGTTGTAAGGCTGTATTTAGAGGCGCACCTACCGAATCCATAGAAGGATTTATAGACGCAGTAGAAATAAATAGTGTGCCAACGTGACTGATAGTAATGCAATAAAAGGTATGTCAATGTTGCTGACGCATGACGCGGCCACCTAGTGGCAGGGCATTAAAAATCAAGTGACTACATGGGACGAGGTCATACTTAACCTACGAAGCGCCTACGGCGACCGACGACCGCCCCATATAATTTTCCGCAACTTATTCGCAGCCAAACAACAGAACGAGAATACCGATATGTTCGTTGCTAAAGCTCGCGCCTTGTTGTCAAGGCTGCCACAGAATGATTTAACTGAAAAAGTTAAATTTGACATGATTTACGGCCTTTTAAACGTGCGAATAAGAAAACGACTCCGCACAGAGAAATTTACTAAATTCGCCGAGTAATTAAAACAGCGGCAGTAATTAAAAATTAAAAGAGCCCCCCGTGTGCAAAAATTCAAGACTAAAAAGTAAAATTCAAAATGTTATTGCTGATGAAATTTCTACGAATACTGCTTCAACATCGTCACCTCTGATCACAATATAATATATTGCCCTCTGCGGTAAAGGCGTCATACACTAATTTGTCGTCGGTACGGCATTACTACGATAATGATCCCTAAGTCTACAAGAGTACGAAACCTCAACAAATGACTCAACTTATTAAATGTACAAATAAAAATAAAACAGGTGTCGATCTGATCTTTTCTGATCAAATGACCGCATACTACACAACTCTGAAAAGAGGTATGTATTAAATGGTACAGAAAATTGATGATGAGTATTCTTTTTGGGACTTGTTTAGTAAATGCATGGATAGTTTAAAATAATGAAACAAAAGTAAACTTACTGGATTTCACTGAAAATGAAATATAATATACACACAAAAAGAGGGGTTCTGAAAAACTTTTGACCTAATGTTGACTTTCTGAATATTGATTTATCAGATTCTTTTCCATAATCACCAACATTAATCGTTGTAAAACAACAGTTTGCATCTGCCAGAGGCATTAACAAGATGGAGAAGTATTTCTTATAATTATAATAATTCGAACCACTGTGTGAATGTGATTTTATTCTGACGTTTTTACCATCTATTACCCCAACGCAATTTGGAAAATTAGTTTCGAATTCCAAATATATTCATTTGGTTCTGGCATTTCATTAGGCTTAATTACATTCCATATTTGTATACAGGTATGTTTGACAATATCATACGCAGTAGAGCGCCCAATCAAGAAGTCTTCACTTATTGTGTTTAAATCAATACCTTTGGCAAGATACCTGAAACAAAACGTAAAAATAATTAATTGAACACAATAATGGTACTTGTATCAATACCATAATCATGATATTAAAATTTAAATCTTTTGCTTTTCAGTACAATTTCTGCAAAAAAAAAATTGAAAACCGTAAGAGATTATTAAACGCGTGAAAAAAAAATGAAGAAAGAAGTGGAAGCGCAGCAAAGAAGAAGAAAGTATGCCCGTATTTTGATTTATTTCAGTTTTTAAAAGTTACCCTGTTGGGTAACTTCAAGGAACTCATTTTCAAATGTAACTTCTCCTGATAACGATGACAGTAATATAACTGGCAACAACGACGATGAAGATCTTGATGAACAATTCAGATCCACAGAAGCGGACTTACCACTGTATCAACCGCCTACCAGCCAGCCAGTGTTAATGCAAACACCTGTATACCAAAATCAGCCGTCGACGTCAAAGCAGATAGTGTCATCGCAACCATCTGTATCCCTGAACGAATAATAAAAAACAAACATTGACACTGTTTCAAGAATGTCTTCTCAAAAAGTTTGATTATGTTGATAAAATTCCTAATCGATATTATCTTTTTTGCCGGAGATGTCCAAAATGACAGAGAAACAGAATTTAGAATTTCGCATGGAAATTATGAAAGCATTAAATAAAGTCAAGCATCAAATTCCAGAACAGCACACACAATCAAACTGGCCTCATTTTTCATCGCCCTTTTCCGATTCCCACAGCAACAGCAGTAATCAATACTACCCGACACCAGTAAATAGAGGATACACAACACAGGCAAATGAATATCACTCCAATGAAACAAATGAATATGATGAAACATAAAACACTGTGCAGCATGTTCATTAACAGTTAGTATACAGTCTTTGTAATGTATACTAACACAAATATGGATGAATATCTGGAAATAAAATATTATTTATTTATTTATTTATTATTATTAATCTTTATATTTATGTAAAATAATAATTAAAGTACTTTAAAACTTACTTGAGTGTTATTATTAATCTTTCCTCTGGGCTGATGGCTAGTCTCATATTTGTGTCCGATTTAGTAATAAAAGAATTTATGTGATGTAATAATTCTTGAAAAACATGTAATGGCATATGGTAGTAGTTTTTAAACATATCTGGATTTGCGCATACACGTTCATATAATGCATGGAACTGTCCACATAACAGCCTCTCACTATTACGAACACTCTCTTCTTACGAGCTAGAGAAAAACTTGAGAATGGACTAATTTATTAGCCAAATCCCCTCTTTTTTGTGCATTCCGTACAGTTAACGAAGTACACAATAAAATAGATGTGTTCTCTTGTACTTTGAGTGATTTTTCAAAGGTGCTCTTATATATTCTACTAGTGGTCCGCCCCGGCTTCGCCCGTGGTACATATTTCGCAATAAAAGGTAGCCTATGTCCTTTCTCGGGTTTCAAAATATCTCCATACCAAATTTCATGCAAATTGGTTCAGTAGTTTAGGCGTGATTGAGTAACAGACAGACAGACAGAGTTACTTTCGCATTTATAATATTAGTATGGATGTTATCGGGAGAAATGTTAATTCTATTAATTAAGATTATAATTGTTAAGTAGTATTTATTTTTAATTTTAATGATGTTGATGTTTGAAAGATGAGATTGGTTTTCGTTAATTATAAAAGAACACTGTCGCATTAGGTTAGAATTCTGTAATGATAGTAAGTTCTATGTGATGTAAATAAATAAATAAATATTAAAAGCATTAAATGAGACTATAAGCCCCGCAAGTTGATATTGCGATTGGCGGCCATCTTGGTGACGTAGTCGACGTCGCCCCGTCAGTACGGTTCGCTAATAAATAAACATAGATTTTTTACATACCAACCTGGTTTTATTTATAATTTATAATTACATAACATTAATTGAAAAATATTTTCATATTTACACTTCAACAATATAATTGTTACGTACTTAAGGGTGAAATCATTGTTTTTTTATAATCAGCATACAAAACTAGTTTTTTATATGGTGCCGAAATTTCTTAGAAATATACCTATGGTCATAAACAGCCGTCTCGCTATTACAAATAAACCCATTACCCATGGAAATATATATTATGTCTATATTTCCGTGCCCATTACCCTAGCATATTTACTTTTTATTAAAACTTTTTTTGCTATCTGCACTTTTTTGCGACGGATGACGTCACGCGGCTGTTATTGTGACAAGGTTCCATCGCAATATCAACTTGCGGGGCTTATAATTATAATGTAGATGTAAACTTTGCATTGTCTTGTCCCATCACTCAAAAATTTAACCGCAGATGAAAAACTCGATGCTAAGATTAGTATTCTAACGTATTTAAACAGATAAGACTTGGTAGGCGTGTTCAGCCTCCTTCTCAACCAACATACACGATATTGCAACAACCCATAAACTCTCTTCCTGTTAACCAACGAGGGACTAACATCTTGCCGCCACAACAACAATTACAGGCTTATAAAGGTCGTCCGCCAAAGAAAAAGTCTACGTTAACAAACCGCGAAATTTATTGCCACTGAAAAGAAATATTCGCAACGAAATCAAAGGAATTTCGCAAGAAACTTGCAAAAAAGTTTTCACAAATATGGTGTTTCGTTTAAATGACTGTGTTTTTCTAACTTCAATTATTAAAAATTTATTAAAAAATAAATCCGCATTTGTATGTTTTATTTTAAAATAAAAACGATTATATAAAAACCTGTGAATCTTTTATTATTTAATTTTAAATTCGAAAATTGTTTCGCGGACACTCTTTATATCCGGTTCTATACCATCCCCCACTATACCACAAACAACCATTCAAAATGTTTCATGACCAGCTGATTCTATTCTCTTCGAAAATAAAAGTAGTTATGAAATTCATCTTAATTTATCCTATTCCCACATATATTTATGCTGTGTACAATGATGTGCCGCCCAAACAACAAGTAGTCCTAACCAAACGATAGAGAAGTGAGTTTTTGTTATACAATTTTTTGTAGCGATTGTTGAAGTTGTTCCAGATAGATAGAATAGAGATATTTTTTTTAATCCGAAATTTGTAAATCTTATTCTAGTCTTAATTGTTTTGCTGTGTAAATTTGATTTGTAAAAGCTAATCATAACAATTTAAAATTCGGGCACTATTTGTAAATACATATTATTAATTATAAGTATTTGTTTCAATATTATGTGAGCATGGTTATATTATGCTTTCCATTTTAATTTTTGTTTAAATTAAATTCAAGCCAACGAAGGCACTCGTTGAAGATCGGATGGCCGAGCTGTTACAAATTTTAAAATCATACATAGTACATTTCCATAGAAAAGGTTCTCTGTTAATTATAATCTACCGCCTGACAACTTCTTCTTCTTCTTCTTTTTAGCAAATGGCAACTCCCGATCCCAGTGAGGACGGATTCTGCCAATGTCAAGTTTTGAACGGATGGTCAGTTTATATTAATGCTCATGTTAAGCATACTCTGTGCTAAGGAAAAATCACGATTGAGATGGTTCAGTTTTATTTACTCATAGACTTCTTACATGGAGTTGTATAACCTGACAAAGAACAAATATTAGTTATAGACAACACAACACATCACAAAAGCATAACATAAAATAGATATAGGTACTAAGATGGAGTTCAAAATTTTAGATTGTTAAAATTGATAAATTTTGATAGGATATTGACAAATGAGGTAGGGACAAGACAAAGTAAACACTTAAAATTAGTAGGGAGGGGAACATCTGGGAGGAGGATATCCAGAAGTGATATACGAAGCTTTGGGCAAACAAAGAATAAATGATCATAACTTCCCTCGTCTATACCACACTCACAGATAGAATGGTCACGAACATGAATTTTAAATAAATGGGTAGGAGTGGTATTGTGACCTAAACGGAGGCGGCAAATGGTGGAAACAGTAGGCTTGTCTATATTAGGGAAACGGAAGAACCAGGGCTTACATGGAATTGAGGGTTGGATATCTCTATAAAATTTCCCTTTAGTAGAATTTTTCCACTGACTGTTCCATGTATAATCCAAACGATCCTTAGAAAGAGAAGAGAGATCATGGGCATAATAATTGTAGTAATGTTCGAGAGTACCATGTTGAATGGCTGATTTAGCCAAAACGTCAGCTTTCTCATTGCCTATAATACCAGAATGGCTAGGAATGTGTACTAGATCTACTTGAAGTCCTTTCCTGAAACAGTCGTAAAGTGTGGATTTAATAAGAAAGATAATAGGAAATTTAGACTTAGAACGGAAAGGGTTAGAAGTAATAGTCTGAAGGCAGCTGAGAGAGTCTGAAAAGATTACAGAATTTTGGAGATTATGAGAGTTGATAAAATTCAGAGCCTCCAGGATAGCTGGCTTCACCTGTGAAAACAGAGGATTGAGGGGGACATTTAAATTGTAAAATAGTGTTAGAATTATGGTGCCATACAGCAACCCCTACAGCAAGATGTTTTGCCACTTTTGATGCATCCGTGAAAAAAAGATTATAACCACGCCAGTGAGAGGCAACCAGAAAATTAAAAGCAACATTAGAGTCGGGAGCATATTTTTGAATACCACAACTCAAACTAAGGTTGGGGTTAAAAACTAGAGCATGAAACGGAGTTAAATATAAAGGATGGATACTAAATTGGCATGTTGGATCCGGGAGGCGATTAAATTTAATAAGACTTTTAAGTAGGCATGGAAAATCAGATGGACGACGGAGATTATTTAAGGTGAGCATGTGAAGGAGATTACGGATTTTAGGGAGAAGGGGATGGGAGGATAATTGAATAAGCCGAAAGAAATATTTGTCTGCCAGATATTGCCGGCGGAGAGGTAAGGGAGGGT
This sequence comes from Colias nastes, assembly GCA_907164665.1. Taxonomy (NCBI): domain Eukaryota; kingdom Metazoa; phylum Arthropoda; class Insecta; order Lepidoptera; family Pieridae; genus Colias; species Colias nastes. The sequence goes on along the minus strand of CAJQZM010041514.1, from coordinate 21,057 downwards.
CAACACATTCCACCTGGAGGGCATTGACTGGGGTAGACTTCATAGCCCCTATAATGATTCGCAGACATTTGTATTGAATTCTATCCAATTTTACTATAGCTGTCTTATTACAAGGTTCTAATATGAACGACGCATAATCCAAATGGCTCCGAATGATAGCATTATATACTAGTTTTTGACAATATGGATGTGATCCCCACCAAACACCAGATAAGGAGCGTAAAACATTGATACCCTTCTCGCACTTTTGAGAAATGTAGTTAGTGTGAGCCATACCATTCAACTTTTGGTCAAGCACCACCCCTAGAAATTTAATCTTGTTGACTACCGGGATTGAGGAGTTTTCAAGTAGTATAACTGGCTGTGGTATCAAACGTTTTTTTATGAACACAACTACATTGCTTTTGCCGGGCGATAGTGACAAGCCGTGATCGTTCATCCAATTCTCCAGATAAGCTAAAGCACTGTTAAGACTGAAGGTAATCACATCCATATTCTCTGACGAAGCATATAGCGCTATATCATCTGCGTATTGCAAAACACTACAATAAGTTGGGATAGCTTTATCCAAATCCCAGGTGTAGATAGAATATAGTAATGGACTCAAAACGGAACCCTGAGGGAGTCCCTTGAATATAAGTCTAGTAGATGTATCTTTAGAAGAGCGTACCTGTATTGTCCTCAACATTAATAAGTTGAAGATGAAATGTATCATCCTCTCAGGCAAACTCAGCTGCAACATTTTCTGTCTGAGCACTGGAAGAAGAACATTATCGTACGCTGAAACTACATCCAAAAATACACCCACTAGGTACTGTTTGTTGTGAAAAGAGGAGCGTATGTCGGTGGTTAAAATACTAAGACTATCCAGCACACTTAAGCCTTTTCTAAAGCCAAATTGAGAACTAGATAGGAGGCCCCTATTTTCGACTAGCCACTCCAGGCGATTTTTAATAAGGTGTTCAGTGATTTTGGCTAAGGTAGAAGACAATGCGATTGGTCTATAGGAATTGGGTCTAAGAGGATCCTTGCCGGGTTTAGGAATAGGGATAATAAGCTGTGTTTTCCAAGAATCGGGAATGATAGCGTGTAAAAAGAAGATATTAATTAAATTTAGAAAATAAGATTTAGTCTGATCGCCAGATTTGCAAAGAAAAGAATATGGTATACCATCAACCCCAGGGGATGAGTCTTTTAAGCCGTCAAGAACCGTAATAAGTTCTTGCAAGGTGAATGGGCAATCCATACTGTCGTACGATACTATATTATGGGGAGGACAAGGAAAATGGTCAAAAGGGGGAACAAATGGTGGGGATAGTTTGTCAATAAAATCATCAAGCCAAATATCTGAATTGTTGGATATTCTATTTTTGTCATTTAAAGCTCCACGGAAACGCCGAATACTATTCCACATCAGTGATGGTGGTGTTTTGGGAGATAAGTTCTCACAGAATCTAATCCAGCCCTCTTTCTTCTTTTTTGATAGCATCCGTTTAGCGCGTGCTGCAACTTTCTTATAATGAATAAAGTTCTCATTCGACATAATGGAATTATAACTTAATTCGGCTTCTTTACGCTCTTTAACTACGTTAGTACACTCATGATCCCACCAGGGAGGAGATAGCTTCTTAATAGACGATGTGGAATAGGATTTCAACGGAAAGGATTCGGAAGCGGTGGCTTCGAGACAGTTGACGAAAAGGGAATAACATTCCAGACAATTCTCAAGAGATGCATTCGGGAGGTTACTTATTTTGGACTCAAGGGAGTTAGTAAATTTCTCCCAGTCAGCATTACCTAATTTAAATTTGAGCAAAGGTGGAAATGTTCTAGTGGGAACATGGACTATGCGGGAGCAGGAGATGAGAATTGGAAAATGATCACTGCCATGGGAAGAGGAAAGCGTAGAACATGAAAAGGAAGGAGCTAAAATGGAAGAACAAATAGTTAAGTCCACTACAGTATTAGGGTTTTGTACTGGGGAGACTCTCCGTGTAGGTAGGCAATCGTTAATAATACACATATTCAGATCTTCAAAGAGTTCAACCAAAAGGTATCCAAAGGAGTCGCACATGTACGAACCCCAAGAAGTATGGTGCCCGTTAAAGTCACCCATAATAAGAATCGGAGGAGGGAGAGAGGAGATGATTAGGGAAAGCTCAGGAATAAAACTAGAATGGGGATGAGGGATATAAACACATAAGACTGAAATTTTAGCAACTCTAGCTGCAACTGCATTAAAGTTACAGCCATGGTGGGGAAGTGAAATGTGTGAGAAGGAAATACTGTTATTCAAGATCAGAGCGCAGCCAGCATAACCGTCAGCTCTGTCATCTCTAAGACAGGAATACCCTGGAACCCTAAAGCGAGAACCGGGCAATAACCATGTCTCTGAGATAGCAAGAACCAGAGGTTTATGATTGGTTATCAAATCGAAAATCTCATGCTTCTTGGGACGGATACTCTGAGCGTTCCATTGTAGAAACACTAGATCCATAATTAAGAATTGATGAGAAGCGGGATAGTCTTTGGGCAACGTTGGACGGTAACTGGTGGGGGTAAGAAAGTAAAGTTTCTATAAATGACAAACACATATTAAGAAGATGTTCATCAAAAGGAGGAGAAGAGCCTGTATTAGGGAAAGCACAACCATTGGGAAGGGAGGAGGAGGGTTCACGGATGATAGATTGATGTACAGCCTTATCATAAGACTTACCAAGAGGGGCGCGGGAACGGGGGGTCTGAGTGACAGTTTTTCTATATGAAATATTAGGAGTTGATTGGATAGGAGGGTTAAATTGGGAAGAGGGGAGGCTTTGGGAGTTCATAGATAGTTTATTCTGTATCTGGGTATTCTCAGCGTAGGACCTACGTGTTGATGGGATGACTTTAGAAGCCTCCTCAAATGATATCCCTTCGGATGCCATTAATTGCTTAATGGCCTTTTGTCTGGATTGTTCAGGGCATTTCTTATCCGTTGCATAATGCCTACCAGTACAGTGAAGGCATGTTGCATCAGATTCTAGAGTTGGACAAGAGTCACCCAAGTGGGCCTGTGAACATTTGAAACAGCGTTCCTTGGAGCGGCATTGATCGCGTACATGTCCAAACCGACAGCATTTAAAGCATTGAACTGTAGGGTATTGGTATACCTCTACTGGCATGGAATTAAAAAGGCAGTAAATTCTGTCTGGGCGAACTTGACCTTGAAAAGTTAAAACGACAGTTTGAGATGAGACCATGTAGTTACACCATCTATTCTTACTTTCTTATTAAGCCGTCTGGCTTTCAAAATTTTGCCTTTCCCACCAGGAAAATCCACATATCTGATGAATTCCTCCATAGACCACTCCGTAGGGACACCTTTGACAATGCCCATACGGGTGATGTGAAAAGTAGGTATGGAAGCTTGATAATTGGAATCTTTAAGAGGGGAGAAGTTTATAAAATTATTTGCATCACTAGCGGTATGGAATTGAACAGATATTTTGTTACGCCCAATAGCTTTTACACCATCTTTAGCTATGTTAGTTACACGATGATTGTGTAGGAATGACCCAAATTTAATCGGCCTAATAGTTAAACCCGCCGCAGGATCGGCTTCCGTTCGCGACACATAAACAATGAAAGGACCACTGTCATTCCCGGAATAGGTTATGGGATTCGATAAAATAGGATCCACATATGTATTTTGAGAAGATGCGATCGCGTAGTTAGTTACTGTGACATGTCTTTTAGACGGAATAATATCCATATCAGCAACAGAAGGCTCTGACCGTTGTCTTTTATTGCTTATGTGTTCCGCTTCCATCACCTCACCCTGGATATCAGGAGGTTTACCAGGGCCGGGAGGATCAGGATTCATGATGGATGAGGAAAGTTAGTAAATAAACGCTTACCCCAATATATATATAAAGACAATCACGGATTTGGTTATCACTACCAGCTTGTTTACACTAAAAATGAGTGTTCTCAACAAGTTATTTAACAAAAATCTCAATGGCACGTGTTTTCTCCGACACAACAAAGATCGAAAAAAAACCGCCTGACAACTTAACCTCCAGTCAGTTAGTTGTCAGTCGATCGCTTACATTTTTTGAATCAAATGAAATTTGATCAGCGAGCCAATTAATCTTTAACAGCCGACCAGTGCGGTCAATAAGTGCCGTAGCTGTGCCTTGTGATTTATTTAAGATCATTTAAGAAAACTACCAAGTGAAAAAATGGCAGTGGTGCTTTTCAAGAAAGCAATTAGAAAAGGCATAGATAAAGGTGATCCTGGTCCAGAAACGGAAACGCAATAAGAAGTAATCAGTTTTAATTAACACTGCTTATATTACAAGAAAAGCGCATTTTATTTGCCACACTGCAACAGGTTATGGGTCCAGATAGCCCTAATTACATAAAAGAAGAAGAAACTTGCAAAAAGTTAGATATCGAAAAGGCCGGCATACATATAACCTACAAGAGCACGTGCAACGTGGAAAATTTTTAGTTTGAATAATCATGTCATCGAGCAACCCATTAACGTAAATCTAAAAACTAAGTGGTCAGAATATTATTTGACGTAGCGATTCGCTGTATTTATATATAAATGACTTCCTTTATAAAGTACGTTCGTAACGTACGTACGTTTTATTTATTGTGGT
>CAJQZM010041514.1:0-16398 GCA_907164665.1 Colias nastes | reverse complement strand
TTCTGCATGGTTCCTTGATAACTGGCATTTCAACCAAACCGAGCGAAGCCGATTGCTACGTGTATGTCCCTACGTATAATTTATATCACATCGAAGTTTTGCGTTGGCAGAGCAATGCAAATTATACTTTGGAAAGAAAAAAGGACATGTTTGAACTCTGGTATACGTGTGATAAAATTAATGCATCTTTTCGTATACATACATACATATTTACAGCACGAGGAGCTGAGGTACTGCGTCAAGAGTGGTTGCACTGACTCCAAACGTGATGCAAAAGCAAAATCAAAATAAATATTATTAGTAGACTCAACAAATTATGTTCATATACAGGACGCAAAACGGCCAATGAAGTAGGTATGGGAAAACTTATCCAAAGCATTCGACGATTCAGGGCTGACACGTCGTGTGGTATTACTTCGGGAATTATGAATGATAGGTTGCCAAAATGTAGAAGAGTATGTTAGCAAGATAATGACAACAACTCACAAACTGCGAAACATCTAGTCCAAAATCCCACAGCATTTTAGTGCGTTCATCGTTTTTTTTTTTTGCTAAAACCAAAAATTTTCAAAGCCCTACATTTCTCTGCCATATATCGACTGCCGGATCATGAATGTTTTGTTTTTAGGTGGAAGATTTGTTTAATCGCTACATTTCTAAAGATAAAGCTGGTGGTGTTACTAAACAGCAGTATTCTCAAGTTCTTTGCACGTTTGCACTTACCTTGCATTTTTATTCACCGAAAGCTTACAATTACGTACGAGATACTTTTAGAATGGTATTCAAATGTTGATGGAGAAACAGTTTTTACAAGTGAATCTTTTGCAGCACTGAAGGTAAAATCGAAACGACAAAATATCCGATCATAGCTGGGCTAGTCATTGATGAAATGTATATTAGACGGCGAATTGAGTGGGATGGAATGAAACTCAACGGCCACGTAGATATCGGCAGCGCCTTAGAAGGTGACTGTGTAACTGAGGCTAAAGAAGCATTGGTTTTTTTGGTAACCGGAATAAATTGCAGTTTCAAGGTGCCTGTCGAATATTTTCTCGTTGACGGAGTAACCGGGGTTCAACGAGCATAGCTGGTGAAAAGATCCATGAAACAGAAGTTAAAAATTGTCATTTGATGGCTGTGCATCAAATATAGCCATGTTAAAAAATCTGGGCTGTAATTTTGAAAATCAAAAAATAACTTGAAGATCCAGTCCCAAAGTACCAATTATGGCAATATTAGATCCGTCACATATGATAAAATTAATACGTAACGCATTTCAGGTATCTATACTACAATACACTTACAGAGAAATATTAAGTACGTAGTAAGTAGTTTGTTAGCACAATAGAATCAAACAAAAAAAAATCACGAAGAAACGATAGTTCTAAATTAAATATTAAAAATTTTATCAAAACAGTATTGTGCCTTACTATTAGTTACGATTTAAAAAAAGCAAATATAGAATTTGTTGCAGATCTTTCATGTCGATTTTTATATGTAATTGGTGCAAAGACGTTAATAGGATTTGAAACGGCACTAGAAAAGATTTTGATGTAAACGATGCAGTACAATCAATGGCATTTGAATACTGTACGGGGTTGTAGGGCCCGTACAGAGTAAATAAAAGCCGACTCAAAATAATTTTTTTCAGCGTTACCAACCCTACTGTTTTAACAGTAGATTTGCTGTTTTCACATTGATGACCATGTTTTCTGTTTCATTCCTATTTTCTACTGTTTTTCGCGTTCAGCGCCACCTATAACCACTACGCAATAAAACGCATTGATACTAGATGGCAGTCTCTTCTTTATATTTTTATGCACGGGGAAATCCCTATTTACGAATAACAGCTAAACGCCTATTGTATTGCGTAGCGTAGGTATTGTTTTATAGTCACAAGTCATAACACCTTGAACAGTTACTTTGAATTGCGGCGTCTATTTTGAAAAAATCATAATTATCAAGTTTTTGATAAAATGAGTAGTGATTCATCGACTGGAAAAAATCGTCCTAAGAAGAAAAATGTGAAATATGAACAGAAATTCGTAAATTCGTGGTTAAAAGATGATAGTTTCAAAGGCTGGTTAAAGAAAAGCACTAAAGGTGAGACTTATTTCTTTTGTTCTGCGTGTAATTGCGACAGAAAATGTGGTATACACGAAGTGTTACGACACAAAGATTCAACCAAACACGCGAAGAATAGTTTGAAGTTACAAAAACAACAAAAACTGACATCAATGTTTACCTCAGCTTCCAATTCACAAGATAAAAAAATTGCAGCTAAGGCGGGTGAAGTAAAAATGGCCTGCTTTATTGCTGAGCATAATCTGTCTTTTAACATAGCATCTCATTTGAATAAATTGATTTGCGCTGTATGCCCGGATTCGAAAATTGCTGAACAATTATCTATAAGCCGCGCAAAAGCTAGAGCTATTATTGTTGATGTAACTGGGCAGACGGCTGAAGAAAATATAATAGAGATGTTACAGAACAATTGCTTTGACGACTTGTTGACGAAAGCACAGATAAATCTACGATAAAACATTTAGCGCTTGTCGCTAGAATAGTAAAATTAGATTTCTGACTTTAATACCAATCGTAGATGGTACAGCAACAGCGTTGTATGGCAAAATAGTAGAATATTTTGTTTAAAAAAAAATTGTAATACTTTTGTAGTAATGTACAAAACATAATCTACTGTACCGCTACAAAAGTATCACTAATTCAAATTGTTTTTTCTTGTAGCATCAGCACCTCTTATGATTCTTCTTCTCTTGTAATGAATCTTCAAGTCGATTGGACAACAGGCTTATTAAGTAAGGGCGTATTCAGAAAGAAAGCTTGAAACTTATAAGCGCTTATCGACGCTTGTCAACGCTGGTTCGTTCTACACAAAGGAAGCAGGTTGAAGCAGACCAAAACAAATTGTGTATCGCAGCGCCCAGCGCTGACTTATAACTTGTTGAAGCTTGTCGGAACTTGTCGGCGCCGATCAGCGCTTATCGGCGCGTGTTCATATATTTTCCTGCGCGGGTTACCAGCGCTGACAAGCGCCGATAAGCGCTTATAAGCACTTATAAGTTTCAAGCTTTCTTTCTGAATACGCCCTAAGAATATTGTTTACATGTTACGCAATCTTATCACTGCTGGTATAAAATTATATACTATTCTGATAAATTATTAATTTTATTTTAGAAAATCCAGAAGGCAATACTTGCCTGCTATTGGAAGATTCTGCCTCAACTAAAATTAAAATGCCTGATGTTCCGGTCTCCGTCTCAAATAATCACAGGTCACTGGTAAAACTCATAAATGAGGCCGTAAAAGGAAAAGGTTCGTGTTTAGCCCTATTCATTTAATATTTAATAAAATATTGATTTATTTTATTGAATCAATTTACGATTTTCAATGAACTGTGGATAATCTTTAGATCGAAAACTTTAGGAATTCAGATAATAATAGGTAGTTTAAATATATTTAAATTAACAAACTAACAGATTTTAACTTGTTTTCGATTCGATAGATCTCGACGAAAACTTGGCCAGGTGGCTGGAAGAGCAGTATGACGAAGAAGAGGCAGAAGATATGGATCTACGCATAGCTTGTGATAATAAATTAACTCCAGCACACATTTTAGATAATTGTGATTGCTGAAACACGAGCTTTTGTATCAGCCGAGGATAGAAGCTTTGACCAACTCATGACACAATTACTATTACCAAAGGTTTTTTTTTTTACTTTAGATAGGGAAGCGCTTGACCACAATCTCGCCTGATGGAAAGCGTGTGGAATCGAACCGCTTAGTCCGGGTACATGGAACGTCCACCATATGGCGATGCCTAGAATCTGTGCGCCTCGACGATCGATGGAAGAACGGGGATGGCGGAACAAGTTCATGTAGTTCCGCAGCGCACTCACCAAAGTGTATCCGGTAAAAAACCGATAAGCTGGCCACTCTGCGACGATGAGCGAGGCTCTGGAGTTTTTTGCCTACTAGCTCATCGTCGTTTATGAGCCTCTTGGCACGCCTCTCTATCGCCTCAAGCGCCTCCAGCTGGTACAGATGGCCTAAATCCTGGCCTGCTGATAAATATCCTTCAAAAAAAGAAATGAAGGACAAAACAGCCGATATCTTGGGCATTTCGAAATCGGCCATTTATCGTGCTTTAAAAGACTACACCGAAACAGATACCGTCAAGCCAGCTGCTTCACCAAAAAAACGATTTTCATTAATTGAAAAGATTGATGGGTTCGATGAATCGTGCATTAGACGAATAGTGCACAGCTTTTATTTAAAAGGAGAGTTACCTACAGCAAAAAAGGTGCTACATGTCATAAATACAGACGAATCCTTACTAAACTTGGGCTTGACATCGTTGAAAAAATTATTGAAACATTTGAAGAACAAACGAAGGAGAAATAACGGGTTGGTCGACAGAGATGATATAGCATTGTGGCGTATCAAATATTTGAAAAATATGAAAACTTACCGACAGCAACAACGACCGATACATTACTTGGATGAAACTTGGGTAAATGCGGGTAAGACTAATTTTTATTTTTATTACTTACTGGTTGACTTAAATCCATACTAATATTATAAATTATTTCTGTAAATGTATGACATTTATTTTTATTTTGTACCTGTGATCCACAATAAAAAGTGAGAAAGTAACTCAGTCTGTATCTATGTCACCTTTACACGCCTAAACGGTTGTGCTTATCTTGATAAAATTCAAAAATAATACTTTTGTTTTTTAAACAAAATTAATTTATTAATTTACTTTTCAGGGCACACTGTAGGCAAAGTTTGGGCAGACACTACAGTGCGGTCACGAAAAAAAGCATTTTTAGAGGGTTTGTCGACGGGTGCCAAGAATCCTTCCAAAGGCAACCGCCTAATTATTTTGCATATAGGAGGTGATAAAGAATTTGTGCCAGAATCGGAATTGATATTTGAATGCAAAGGTACAGGCGATTATTACGAATCGATGAATGCAGTCAAGTTCGAAAATTGGTTTCAAGCAATGTTACCGAGACTTGAGCCCAACGCAGTGGTGGTCATGGATAATGCCATCTACCACTCAAGACGCCAAGAGAAAATCCCAGTTACGAGTTGGGAAAAAAAAGACATCCAAGAATGGCTTTCATTAAAGCACATTTCTTTTGAGGCAACAGAAACAAAAGTCCAGCTCTTGAAAAAGTGAAAGATGTCAAAAGTCAAAACTCAGTACCAGTCGTACGTGGTCGATGAGATGGTAAAAGCAATTGGTGTGGAGGTATTGAGATTACCTCCATACCACTGCGAATTGAATCCAGATGCCGAGGTATTATCAAAGAGCAATAAAACGAAAATTGTTTCAATTGGTAATGGATGCTGAAGACAATATTGCTAATACAAACTATTCATATACCGGTTACTACTCAAACGATTATTCTTACAACTCTCGCCCTTCAACGAGTCAGACAAATTTTTCTTCTGGACACGGGTCTGCCTCACCTGAACCCAGCGGTTCTGGTGTGCAGCAAAGAGAAGAGATCCAAGATTCAATGTCTGCCGCTGAAATCACTCCAAGCGATGGAGCCTTACCTTAATGTAATGACGAGACGCTCTCTTGTACCAATAGCTTCTCTATAATTTGTATTTTCTTTTTTAATGTCATCTTCTATTAAACTATGCAAATATTCAAACTCGTCTCTTGTCATTCTAAAATATGTGCGAAAGCCATGATTTGTTAATTCAAAGATAGTTTGAATTCACTGCATTCTTTTCTGAAATAATTAATATTTTCCATCCATATTCTTCTTTTTTTCTTAATTTTTTTCCTTTATTACGTTTATTCAGAATTGCCGCAGCCACTATACAAATACTATCATAGAATTCATCATCATCTTAACTAGATAACACAATAATAATTCAAATGATTTTTCGAAGATTTCTTTGTGAAAAACAAAGCAAATACATTGTATGAATATCTTGAGAGAGAAGATTTTGTGGAAGGGCTAGCGTACTTGGTAGATATATTTACTCAATTTAAATTTGAACGAGATTAACCTGTCTCTTCAGGGTCCTGCCGTCACCATCTTGGATGCGTCTGAACGGCTGAAAGGTTTTTTAGGTAATCTGCCACTTTGGAATAGGAGAGTGGAATCGGGTAATTTGGCAAATTTTCCGATGTTGGAAGAGTTGATAACACAAAATGACGGCCATACGACCTCAAAAACGGTACAGAAAGAGGTGTCTAAGCATCTGGAAACATTGCAGACGTCTTTTGAAGGTTATTTCAGTTCAGAATCGCTTGAGAAAGAAACATGGATGCGGAGCCCATTTTTAATCGATATTGACAGTATCAGCGATGAAGATCTTATTAAAGATGATTTAATTGACATGAGATCTAAAGAAGTTTTAAAAGCTGAATTTCATGCAAAAGATCTTGGCGATTTTTGGGGTTCCTTAAGTCAAGCTTGCCCTCTTCTTGTCAAGCGAGCTATGTCCGTTCTGATACCATTTGCTACTACGTATCTTTGTGAGGCAGGGTTCTCGACTCTGGTGTCAATAAAGACAAAAAGTCGCAATCGATTGAACATCGCAGATGACATGCGACTTGCCTTGTCGAAAACAATCCCACAGTTTAACGTTCTCATTGAAGCCAAACAACAGCACCCTTCTCATTAAGTTACTCGTAGTAATAATTGTAATTAAAGTTGAAATAAAAGTATTTTTATACAACTTAGATTTTTTTACCATTTTTTTTAAGTAGGGGTCCGTAGAATTGTTTAAATTTCGAAAGTGGTCCGTGACTGCAAAAAGTTTAAGAAACCCTGCCCTAAGACCACCGTATGGTGCGCAATCTCAGCTCAAGGAATAATTGGACCTTATTTTTTTAATGAGAAAGAGGACTCTAAATTAGTTATCCAAAATATAAACCGTGCATTAAAAAGTGCTTTGGACACTACTGAGGACATTTTAATGTCGAAGCAACTGGTAAAAGAAATTTTAAATATTTTGCAAAATTCTACCAGTCACGGAACGTGTGGCTCGTGCCACAGGCGTTACAAAAAATATTGTGACGAAATTACGACGTGAGCATGAGTCAGCAACAGCAAGTGGTAGCAAAATGAGAACTCTTACCAAAGCAAAAAGACAAGGGAAGGAATATTTCGACGGATTCTCAATAGAGAGAAAAGAAATTCTTACAATGCGCAAAATCTTGGCGGCTGCTTGATTATACTGGTAGTGAAACTACACTAAAGAAGATGATCAAAAGGGATTTAGGCTACCAATTTAAACGTTGTTACCAAATAAGACTGGCTCTATTGAAAGACCCCAAATACAAGCGTGGAGAGCTTAATATTTACGCCGTATGAAACACAATGACTCGCTTGGTGCTAACAAAAGACTTGTTATTTATCTCGACGAAACGTGGATACACGCGCATTACACGGTAAAAAAATGTTGGCAAACAGCAACCGATGTGGGAGTGAGACGGAACGACAGCCCCGGCCGCCGATGGATGTTCACGCGGGAAGCGAAACCGGTTTTATTGACAATGCCCTTTTAATGTTTAAGGCAGACACCAAAACGGGAGATTATCACGATCAAATGAATGCAGAGAAATTTACCAAGTGGCATACAGAAAAATTACTGCCCAATATACCTCGCAACTCCATAATTGTAATGGACAACGCTCCTTATCACAGTAAGGAAGAGAACAGGTTAAGAGGGGTTCCTGGTCGTGAGAGCCGACTGCTACACCCTCAGGAAGTCCACCCTTACCACGGTGGAACAATTATGGTTTGGGCCGGAATTCGTGTTGGTGGACGAACAGACCTCGTTTGGATCAGAAACACCATGACGGCTGAAAAATACCGTGACCAGGTGCTAGGACCAATAGTCTACCCCCATCGGCTACAAATGGGCCAAGAATTTACGCTCATGCACGACAACGCCCGTTCGCACACAGCGCGAGTGGTTATTAGGTGGCTGCAGGAGCACGACATATCCGTCTTAGACTGGCCCGCGCAATCACCTGACCTAAACCCCATAGAGCACGCGTGGGACATGCTCCAAAGAAGGGCTTTGAGGAATTTTCCTGGAAACATTGTGACTGAGGAGCAACTTTTTTTACATCTTAGCAGGACCTGGGACAATATCCCACAGCATGACTTTGACAACTTGATTCAAAGCATGAAAAACCGTTGCAGGACGGTTGTTAACGTCATGGGTGGTTTTACTGATTATTGATTTTCTGAATTATTGCAAAAACTGGCATAATTCTCAAAAAAACACAAACGTCGTTAGTTTTGCCATTACTTCACCTTTTGTCTTTTTATAAATAAAATTTTATTTTCGCAAAAAAATTGTTTTTGTTTTATTCAAAGCTATAGCCTAATAAATAGGCTTTATAAAAATATATCGACGGTTAAAAGGAAATAGGGCATAAGCGACATTTTGGTCAAAAATGAGGTTATTATGCCATTGGACTTAAAATTTTCTGCTCTTACGAATGCGCTTACTCCCATGGCTCTACGATGACTTTTTTGGCGTTTATGCCCAAGCAAAAAAAAAACAATTTATAGTGTTATTTTTGCTAACCGACGAAAATTCTGGTCATTTTTGCTATAAAGGTGATTGTACCCCTACAAAAATGATTTATTTTGGGTTTGTTGTCGGTAATGCTTTTTTACTTCACAAGGGTGCCAAGCTTTTGGTTGTTTATGCCTTTTAAGCATTTCAATTGTAAAGTACAAATGTTGCTTAAAGCTTACTTCCATTTCGTAATATAACAGAGCTATGGCGCTTGTGCCCTGTATACAAAATGCATACTTATATTACTCTGGCGGTTATCCCCTATTTCCATTCAGTACTTAATGACAGCCAAGTCGGTTATGCCCTATTACCTAAATTGATTTTAATATGACACTGGTGGTTATACCTTACTTCCGTTTACTAATATAAATACGATTGTCGCTAATTTCTTATTACTTAAATTAAATTAGATATCATGGTGTCGATTATAACATATTTCCACGTTCTACAATCATACTTATACGTCGCTTATACCGCAATACCAAATAAGGATTTAATAACGAGTCGGGGCTTATGCCATTGGATACCACAAAAACCAGTTTTAAACGCGTCGCTTGTCCCCCCGCAACACTCAGCCGCGCGCTGTGACAGCGTGAACACGCGCGACTCATGCGCTCCTACATTTAATAATATCGGGACCCACAGGATTGGTAAGCTATCTCTTTTTATTATTTGTGATTATTTATTATTCATGCATTGTTATCTATGTTACCTGTATTTCATCCAATGGTATTATTTTCGGTTAAACAATGGAAAGGAAAGGCCGAAAAAGGGACATTTTAGAAATGGCCTTGAAGTCAACAGGTTTACAAAAACCTTTACCAGTTAACCGAAAATTTGACTCTACTTTGAAAAAGGTAAATAAATAGTCATTTTATGCAGAAACATTGTAGGTATCATAGATAGATATTTTTTATAGCTGTCTAATGTTTCGTAGTTATTCTAGCATTTATAAGACTATTTCCTTTTTTTTATAGCATCCTTCTGAACCTAGTAACTGTATGTACAGTCATGAGCAATGAAATGTAAACAACTGTGATCTTATGACATTATGATAAGGTATAAAATAGAATGAGATTGTATACATAATTATCATTTCACCTGACTGTACCAAACAGGTAGGTATCTAGTACATCTATAATATTATACTGATATTATTATATATTACAATCGTAAAAGAGGGTAAGAATATAGAGATGTATGGATGTATGTATGTTTGTTGGTAATTCTTTCACAAAAAAGCAATTAAACGGAATTGGATGAAATTTAGCTATTTTATACCAAAGATTAACACAAAGGCGCATGTTATACTTTTTACGGCGAAAATACGTTTTATTCCTACGGGAAAAATACTATTTATATATTATACACCAATATAATTATTTTGGTTGTATTGTTAGATTGGTTGTATGAATGGATTGATTGGTTGGTTGGTTGGTTGGATTGGTTGGTAGGTAGCTTGGTTGGTTGGATTGTATAGTACTTACTACAGTAAGAAAATGAGGACTTGCGTTACCTATTATTAATTAATTAATTCAGACAATTTTTATTCTTCCGCAGCAGCACACTCCGTTGTCTGGTCCAGGTGTTGAGCTTTTGAGTAGCTCTGTACTAGACGTGACGTCAGACATAAGTTATGAAGTGGGTACTACGCCAGTCAACATTACGCAACATTCAACTGATATCCTCACAAAATCGTCAGTAGGTACTTTATCAAACCTGTTCTCCAGCTCAAATGCCGATGCTGCGACATCCGTACATGCCAGCCCTGAACCAAATGCATACCACTTCAATAGCCCTAAGCCTGAGCCTGCTTTATTGATCAACTTAATACCGGAAACTGCGACGGACATCCCCACCAGTTCTGGTCAAGATGCTATGTCGGAACATTTTAACTGTTGTGCACTGGATGCTGCAATAGAAATCTGCTTTGCGTCTGATCCTGTAGCAACTCCCGTCACCCCTTCTGCCTTAGAAGATGAGTCAAATGTCCGTCCTAGTTCTGCAAAGGGAAAGGAGATGAACCCTACATCTGCCACCGATGACTGCTCTGCGTCTGATCCTGTAAGCACTCCCGTCACCCCTTCTGCCCCAGAAGATGAGTCAATTAATGTCCGTCCTAGTTCTGCAAAGGAAAATGAGATGGACCCTACATCTGCCATCATTGAAAATACTACGCCAACAGTCACAGAAGTAAGTCTGCCTCCTCCACCGGAATTGTCTCAAAGTAATAATAATTCACCTTTAGTAAAATCGGCAAAAAGGAAGAAAAATTGTCGAAAATCGAAGCAATCTGTTGACGTTCGTCCAAGCATATCAACCGATGATACCACAAATGCAAAAGCCTATACCATTGAGAACAGCCCATCGCGCAAAGAAGTTGGCTTATTTAGATTACATGTCCGATGATGAGGTTGCTTTGTTAAATGCCTTCGGCGATGTTGGAAGCTCTGATGAGTGGGAACCGGAAGTAAGTGGCAAGAAAAAAAAGTAATTATCAGTTGACCCCGAAGAAGAGACAGTAGGTGATAGGAAAGAAAAGAAAAAAAAAGGTGAATAAGAGAAGAGACATTTCTCAAAAGCGCCTAAATGGACAGAGTTACATAAAAACAAATGGAAAAGTTTCTGAAGAAAAAAAAGTTCAACCAAACCCTTGCACTGGTAAAAAATGTGGGCATAATTGCGGCGATATTACGGAAGAAAGGAGACTCAGCATTTTCAAACATTTTTGGAGCCTAACAGAGCAGAGAAGAAAGGATTGGATCGTAAGTCTGACTCAAAAAACTAGTGTTAAGAGAAAAAGAAGCAAGGACTCAGAAAAACGCAATACAACGTACATATACAATATAACAGATGGTGAAACTCATAGACCAGCCTGTCTGCAATTCTTGTGCCAAACACTTGACGTCACACACAAATATATTTATTACACGGTTTCAACTACTGATCAATTCGGTAGTGCCAAGGAATCGAAAAGAGGTAAAAGTGTACCGCCTAATAAAACCAGTAATTATGACTTAGTAGCTGTCGAAAATTACATTAAATCATTACCCGCGGTGCCGTCACATTACTGTAGGAAGGACAGTACCCGAGTATACCTTCCAGCTGAGTACAAAAATTTGACCAATTTGTATAGACAGTATAAAGAACACCGTAGTTTCGAAGGACTAAATTTTGTTTCAGAATGTGTTTTCCGGAAAATTTTCAAAGAAAATTTTAATATAGCATTCCACGTTCCCAAAAAAGATAAATGCCTCAAATGCTCTCGCTTTGAAAATCTATCAGACCCTACATCCGAAGAGAGACTAGCTCACGAAGAACACCTTGCTGAAAAAGAGCATACATACAACCGCTATAAGATTCACAAAAGTATTCATAAAACAGATCCAGCATCAATTTGTATAAGTTTTGACCTACAGAAAGTTCTGAATACACCATACGGTGACAGTATGTTGTTATTTTATTCAAGAAAGCTTAGCGTTTATAACGCAGTGATATACGAAAACGGCACACGAAATGTCTTCTGCTACTATTGGGACGAGAGCCAAGGTAATCGCGGTGCTAACGAAATGGCTACTACCATTTTGAGGAAATACATAACTGACCTTGATGAACGTGGGAACATAAAACGACTTCTTCTTTATTGTGACTGCTGTCCTGGTCAGAATCGTAACAAAATTATTCTGACAATGCTCCACGAAACTGTTCAACGTTGCAAAAACATTGAATCAGTTCAAATAAATTTTTTACTCACGGGGCACACATATATGACAGTCGATTCTGCACACGCAACAATTGAAAACCAAGGTAAAAATACTACTATCTGGGCTCCATCGCAATGGTATACAGTTTTTCAGACGGCATGAAAATATCCAAATCCTTTTAATGTTGAGAAATTGAATCACACAGACTTCAAGAGATGGGAGTTTCTCGCTGACAAATACTTCGTGGGTAATCTTGTCGGCAAGATTATTAAAATACGAGTCGCTACTTTTAAAAAGAACCGCACATCAGCAACGGTCAAATACTCGAAGGACCCGGAGGCACCCGTGTTTCGTATAGAAATCGCATCAAAAACGAAGTTGCTTGATTTGCCGGACTGCTATCCCAAGGTCCTGCCAATTTCAGAGCTTAAACGTAAAGATTGCACACATAAACATTTAGAATGCAACATATATATTATATATGTTGCATTCTATGTATAACAAATTTTTAGTTAATTGAAAAAATTCGTAATATCCCTAGACGGTGTTGATGTGTTTATAATGATGTCCATAGCAATGGTTCAACATTGTTAGATGGTCAAAAAGAACAGGAGAGCCCTACAGAGAAAGCCCTAAAAAAGAAAACAACAAGAGGCAGAGGAAAAGATTGTATAACAGACATTAACACTACAGTGCACGCGCGTTCTACTATAGTAGAACGCACTTACTTATTTTACCGCCATTCATTCATTCTTACACCTAACCCCCCTGGCTCCCAGATAAGCTAAGTCGACAAAATTGCCAAACGGATTAGTATGGCACATACTTGCAACGTACGCGTATGTTTCTGTTATGACGTGTCAAAGTTCGGCTTCTACTATAGTAGTACATGCGAGTATTGGTGTAACAAAACTGAAGGTAAGTAAAACTTTCTTTTTTGGGTTTTTTAAATTATTATCAATGGACATTGAATGATTTAAATTTTCAAATTTAACTATGTACAGTTGCATTACTATTTCGTGTGTTATGATGTATTTAATAATTAATATTTCTTTGCTTTAGCGAAAAAATAGACCCTGTATTGGAAACGCGCGTGACCCAATGGCTGAACGAAGAATTAGAGGACGAGGAAGTGATCCAAAGTGACTTGGACGATGGGGAAGTATATGTACAACCAATGGAACAGGAAGATAGGAATCAGATACAGGAAGCTGTACCTAAGTGAAAATCATGCATCATCATCTGAAGATGACACGCCTCTTTCTGAACTTGTCCAAAACAATACACGTGATGACTTTTATGTATCTCGAAATGGAACACGCTGGAGTAAAACATGTCCTTCAGCAACCCGGGCAAGATCTCAAAACATCCGATTAAGACCTCCAGGGCCAAAAGGTGCCGCAAGAAACGCTGAAACACCGTTATCTTGTTTTGAACTATTTTTTGATGAAAGTATTTTCGAAATCCTAGTTAATTGCACGAATATTTACATTGATAAAATACAGAACCGATACCAGAGAGAAAGAGATGCAAAGAGAACTGATTTGGTTGAAATGAAGGCATTTATTGGATTGTTGCTCGGCATTGGAGTCTCGCGTTCGGGTCGTCGTAATCTCAATGATGAGCTCGAAATCGGTCGACAAAAAAATGGTGTAAGCGATGTGCCAGATGGATTTGTCCTGATCACCAAGTTGTGGTCTGTATTGAATGTCGGGATGATGGCCAATAAGTCGGTCATCGCTTATTAGAAGTTCTTTTTTTTTGAGCTGATCTCAAACTTGCCAAAAATGTTGATTATTTTCTTGATCTCATAATTTGATCCTAATTTGAATTATATGCTATTAAAATTTTATTTTTTTCTATAATTATTTGTTACAATAATTAAAAGTTTAATATTACTGAGTGTTATCATTTTAGGACCACCCATTTTTTTAATATTTCAAATACAGTTTTCTACTATGGTAGAGCACGCGAGCAACCATGTAAAAAAAAAGGGCGCGTGCGCTGTAGTGTTAAACAAGCTAATACTACAAACTTAAAAATAAGTAACGATAAATACAAAGACCTCATCTTCTTATAAGAAGATGTGAAGATGAGAATTGTAACATTTAAGAAGCGAGATGCTCGGCGCACATTATGCATAATTGTGCCAAGTTTGCTATAAATAAAATGACGTTTGACTTGAAAGCAATTGTTACTAAAATTTATAATTATTTTGCTAGTCATGCTAAGCGTACCAATAAACTAAAAAGTTTTATTAAGGTCATTAAACAAGGTTACAGGACAAGATTAGTACATCGCTATCTTCGAGAAATAGAAGACTCTGATAGCAAGCGACCCTTGACTGTACATGATGCAGTTCTAAACATTGCAGCAGCTTGGGAAGCAATTAAGCCTGAAACCATTCAAAATTGTTTCACGAAAGCAGGTTTCAGAAATAACGAGGTTGACGTCGTGTTGGAAGAAGAAGAACCCGTAATACTGCAGGGTTTACCTGGACATTCTTCCATTGATGATAATGTACGAAATTCAATCAATTGAAGATCTTATTGAGAATGTGAATAACACACAAGAAGAGGCTGATAGTGATAGACCGGGAGATATTAAGTTTTCAATAAACAAATTTAACAAGTAAGGTAACCATGATGACGAGTTTTTATGGATAGCGAAGAGAATATTGTATTGCAATAACAATATTATGATGAAATTTAGAACACCATTTTCAAGATTGTTACTAGTAATGTAACAACACACAACATCGGTATTGCACTCACATTTAGTTATAAGATTGTTCGTTTTTACATTGAAATTTATACGTTTTTAACTTACCTCATATTTTTTTTTACGGATTTCAGCTTTCCAAGAAGTAAAATAAAAAGTACCTAATATATGTGCCCATCAAGGGTAAAATTACTGAGGATTACGACCCAGAAAAAAATACCTTTTGAAAAATAAACTTTGTAAAGTTTGCTGAAATTTATGTAAGGCTGCTATAAACAGTTTTTCTTTGATGATTTTGGCTTGAAATTGACCCGTCGAAGCAACGCGTTTAAAAAGAAGATCTGAGTAGCTTACAATTTGGTAAACAGCATCTGATGCAAAACACAACTTTCCTCTATTTACAAAGGATTTTAATGCTATATATTGGTTCATATCCAAGCTTTGTAGCCAAAAGTTATTTCAAACTATCATTCTATACCAATTAAAATTGTATGTACCTATAAAGTATGACCAGTAATATTATAATATAAATACTGTTAAAAATATATGTCGTTATTATTTATAGACCATGATTTTTAGTTTTTTCTATTTCGAAAAATCCTGAATATACAAACCATCGTGGTCACTCCACAGAAAGAGACAAAAAACAACACTGACGTCATTCGAGGTCATATTTTCTTGTTACAAGTTAATGGTCATAGTGCAATCTCCAGTGTATTATAGTAGGGGAGCCCAAGAGGGGATTTTGGGATTTACTCGAGCGCGTCAGATTACTATAAGGGACGGTACCTTAGCTATTCATTAGTACCTCTGGTCAATATGAGCAGTTATGGTTGGTGGGTGCGCTCAGGGGCCCCGCTGGAAAATTTGAATAATCCATAATTCCCTAAGGTTGAGCTCGAATCGTCAGATTAGCGAAATGGGGACTTCTTATATTGTAATTAACCCCCCCATATATTAATCTGACGCGCTCGAATAATATTACTTTAATTTTTTACCCTTTCTTCATAGCGATTAAATCGCCACTTAAATCGTCAGATTAACGTATACTTTTTTTCAGTGACGTCCTGGAGCATGCAAAATATCAATATCTAACGCGCTTGAGTATTTCCAAGCCAATTTTTTTCTTTTTTAAATTAAAAAAAATCAAAAAACCCTTCCCCACCGCTAAAAGTGAAAACATTATAGGACCTTTTTTTCTCGCTATGGTCTAATCTACCAATTCTAATAGGTTCCCGTGACGCTCGAGTAAATCCACATTTAGCATCCTGGGCTCCCCTACTATTAGATATAAGCTTAGAGTATATATTACAATAGTATAGAGCGAGTGTATTGTACAAATTGCTTAGTGCACATCGTAGGCAGATGAGCTATAGATACTAT